>APFE030712384.1:0-21614 GCA_000404065.3 Pinus taeda
TAGCTGGTGTGTTTTAGATTAAAGTGTGCTTAGCTTAGAGATTGAGTTTTCCGTCGTTATTCCTACTTATCTTGGTTTTACATTTGATGTCGCAGATGTTGACGCCTCTTCAAACATATATTGGTTACGCTGATGGCGCTTGTCATAGTACACAGAATTTTTCTTCCGCAGCTTGGGTTATCTATTCGCCCTCTGACAAGTTGGTATCTATGCATGGGGTAAGCCTCAGTCAAACAACAAACAACATTGCAGAGTATAGTGCAGTGATTGAGTTATTATCTGAATTTATTTCATTTGGGATTCGAAGTTTGATAGTGAGGTTAGATTTTGAACTCATTGTATTACAACTTAATAGAGTATACGCCATTAGAAATCCAGTTTTATTGAGATTATTTTTGAGAGTGCGTCTCTTGGAACGTGAATTTGACTATATTGAATATCATCATATTCCAAGATCTTTAAACACATTAGCAGATGCAATTTTTTCTCAAATGTTAAATAGACATGTGCAATAATCATACAAGTAAATTTAAAAACATTCCATAATATGTTTAACAAGATAAGTCGGTAATAGTGATATCATATAACATAGGAGTGTGTCAAAATATACATCGTCCTTGATCATAGGTTGAAAAACACCTTATGATCGGCAAAAATGATAAGTACAAAAAGCAAAAATGTCATATGTGACTACAATAGGTGATCATCCCATCACTGATGAGGATCTCGATACGAAACCACTGCACGGACCACCTTACAAAG
Source organism: Pinus taeda (assembly GCA_000404065.3). Taxonomy (NCBI): domain Eukaryota; kingdom Viridiplantae; phylum Streptophyta; class Pinopsida; order Pinales; family Pinaceae; genus Pinus; species Pinus taeda. The sequence goes on from APFE030712384.1 coordinate 763, forward strand.
GAACCTCCTAAAAGGTCCTGGGACCCCAATCACATAGCGCTAAAGTTGACGAGGGATGTCATCTATGCTGGTCTCTGGAATGACCCCTGTCAGGCACTCTAGATGACTCTCCAACTCGGCCAAAGTCTATGTTGATTTGTCTTGTGGGGTTGGAGCTGGTGCAACTGGTTGTTTTCTCTCATATGGCCGGAGAGCGGCTGGTTGTCGTGGGCCCACATCTACATTTGAAACTTTTACTATCAATTTTGGGACGAGATAAAAAAAATTAAATTAGGAAAATGTTGAAAATGATTTTACCTGAGTCATCCCATTTCTCTCCTGGCAGAAGAGCCATGTCTGGGTCCCCACGAAAATCAACCCCAGCATAAGGAAAGTCCTGGATTGAAAAAACCTAGTTTTCCAACCATTGGAAGTACTCAGGTTTGAACCGAACGACCTCGGTCCCCTCATCAAGATGACGAGCCATAACTGCAACCCATCGCATCAGTTTGGGCTCTCGAGGAAGCCCAGCTCCAACAGTGAGGTGCTGTGGGATCAACATCAAAACACTATCAAGACCAAAACTCACAACTATAGCACCATATCCAAAAGTCTTTAGTTGTCCATTTTTGGCCCTGGTCAGTTGGCCTTTCACATTGGCCAACATAGCGTCGCACCAGTTGAAAATGGTGCCTCGAAAGCAATCAACTGCCATCCGTATCTGGGATCCGGTGGCTATGTGTAGCACTGCACTACCGCAGAGTCTGGTAACTGTAAACCCAATAACCATGAGTTCAGCACAAGATATGGTTTTGATATCTATCCCTTTGTCACGGTTCTGGACATTGCAGTACTCTAGCCGGAGGCTCTCGACAGACTGGCCACCTGCCCTGGCCCCAAATAGAGTCAAATGTTCACCCCTCCTGGGCAAACCAGTCAAAAAGTATATATCTGCTGGCTCGATTTCGAGCTAGTGCCCATCAATAAAGAAGCACTGGTCCTATATACTCCATCTGTCAACCAACCACTGCAAAAAGTCCACCTGGGCCCTCATGCTAGCTATGGCCCAGAATTTGTATAAGTCACATGCCTTCAATGCATCAATCAAAGGTTGATGATTCATCGCGGTGGGGTCCACATCCTCATGCTCCCGTTCTCACCAATCAAGCATGATGTTTATCCTACATCCAAGTAAAAAGGTGAATTAGAATACATAAAATTGATTTCTTTGGGTAATTTTTGAGTTAGTTAGGTTTTTACAAACCTTTGCGCGGGGTATGCACCCTCTTGTTAGGGACAGTGCATGAGGCCCGCACCTTGCCTTCACGGCAGGTGTGTACCCCCGACTTTTTTCCCATTGCAAAAAAGTCGGGGTACGTGGGTCCCCTGTGGTAAACCCGCGGGCCCCCGCATGCGGGTTTTGAAACCTAAAAACCTCCTAAAAATAAAAATAAACCCCTAAAAAACAATTTCAAATGAATAGAAATGAAGAGTACGATGATGTGGATTACCTAGAGGAGACGGCGTTTGATTCCGACGTACGGATTTTCCGCAATCTTCACGGGAAGTTTCTGGTTAGAAGCCCTTTTTTCTCACCCAAATCTCAAACGGTAAAAATGAATGGTAAAAAGTCCTTTTTATAAGTTTTTTGAGTAAATAGATTGCAAATTTGTTTATGTTTCACTTTGAAAAGGTGTTTTTTGCGACATTTTTTACCTATTTTAAACAGGTATGAGTAATGTTTGAGTTTTTGTTCAGGATAATGGATTTTTCAGGCGAAATCGATCATTTTCAACGAAAAAACATTAGAGTCACCTTTAAGCTCTTTTCTGACTCCTAAAACATGAAAAGATTGCCCAGTTTTTCTTTTTAAGCTCATTAAAATGGAACTAAAAAGACGGTCCTCTTACAACCCTTTTCTGACCGTAAAAACATGAAAAGATTGCTGGGTTTTTTTCGTTTCAAATTCGATATTGGTCATAAAACGATGTGTCGTTGATCGCTTTTTTACTTTTTTGGATCAGAGGCACTAATTAGAAAAAGTACTCCTTGGTCGTAAAAGATCAAGCGGTTCTCTCAAGTATTATTTTATACTTTTTCGGGCTTGAGAGACACAAATTTACGAAAAATGACAACCCTGGAGTCTTCTTAAGTTTTTTCACACTCTCTAAAATTGAAAAACGCCGAGTTTCTCCTATACTGGACTCGTTAAATTTTGACAGTAAAAGACCTGTTCAATTACAAACAGGAACGAAACACTCCTTCTTAGGGTTCGAATTTAAACTAAGTTGGACTCATCTGAAGGATGAGCTTATAATCAAGCATATGTTATCCTCCTCAAGCTTGTAAAAAATAAAGAGGTACTTGCCAGAAATGGTGGGGGAAAAGAGAGAAAAATGAGCTTGTTTGTCATACTTTGTAACCACTCTTGAACACGACACTTTCATTCACCTGGGTTGGGAAATCCTTTGCCTACCAGTTGATCGAACCACATTGAAAGTCTTCAGCCAGTTTCTGGGTATTAAATTTGGTTCAATTGTCACCAAACCATCTATTGTGTCATTATGTGTTCAAGAGGTCAGTGCAAATAATCCATTCATCTGCAAAACATCTGTCATCCATCTTAACCATCCCTGAGTCAGTCCTTGCAACTAAATTTCTTCAAACTTCATCGATGATTTCATGTTATAGGCTTTCCTATGACGGATCTCTTTCTATCGACTTCAGCTCTTTATCTAGAAAGATGATCTAGAAATCGCCAGTACCTTGGGATCTGCATGCCTCAATGGCAGGTTTCTCACCTTCAACGATAGGTTGCATCATTGACCTTCGATCGAAGGATTCCGTGACATGTTCGACATCGACACATCTAATCACATTTCATGGATTGTACTGAGTACTTTGAGAGCCATTGTCATTATTGGTGGTTTCTCTCACACTTGTTAACAGTTTACATCATTGACTGGTAATCAAGTGGTTTCTACCATGTTCGACTTCGACACATTCATTCGCATGGATAGAATCGTATTATTTTGGGAAGTAGAAATGAAGACCCTGGATCTAGTTTTCGTCATCCAGGCCGTGAGGAATTTTGTATTCATTATATTGTAGACTAGTCATAAACAGATGGCTGCGTCCATACTGTGTCTACATGTGTCTATAATTGTGATGTATTACAAGATCGTTCCTATATCAGAGCAGTAGTCAGTTTTCTAGTTAGTTTTGATCTGAGTATGGGAATGCCTACCTCAGCGATGATATGATCTCATATATATATTTTTCATTTGAATGTTTTTACAGGTTCCAAGGAGGCTCTTCACGAGATGATCCTCGAAATGATAAAGTACTTCACTCTTCCTAAATGATAAATGAAATCCTCATCTACTACAGACTTTGCACTTTAGGGGGCAATCTGTTACACAAAAATATCGTCACCATGACTATTTGCAGTCATTATGGGTCTATCATCACTTATACTGGCCTCCTAAGCAAGTCTCAGACCTTAGCTCTTCATGTCAAGCTTTGAAAATGAGAGAAAGACATTGAAAATCAATAAAACTCTAGTTCCGCACTTTCTCTCACTTTTGCCTGTGGGTCGGCACCCTTTGTTCATATTACCTGCATATTTGCACGCTCTGTCTATAAAGGGGTGGTTGCGTACCCCTATAAAAGTCAAAAAAGTGAAAGTGTATTCTAAAAAACTCACTTTGGGTTAATTCTAGATGTTTCTAGAAGGAATTTCGACATGGATTGTTCGCTCCAAGGTGGTTCATGCATCCCAAAAGAGAAGGAGCTAATCCCTTGATAGGAGGAGTTATCCCTTTAAAGGAGGGCTTTATCCCTTTGAAGGAGGACCTAGTAACTTCCCTCCATTGCACTATAAATTAAGGCATTGGGTCGGTTGCTGGAGAGGTTAGAAGCTGAACATTTTTTAGGGTAAATGCTGATGGAGTTAGGACTTCCTAGTTAAACTTGAGGGGAGAGATCAATTACCTTTTGGTTTCATTGGGAAGTGAGTGAAACTTGTCAAATTAGAGGAGACTTCTTGTCAGACCCTAGGAAGAGCTTGTACAACATCAAGGCACAGGTTGTAAAGTTCTTCTTTGATTTGAATTGATACAATCAGATTCATTTTTCTCAACAAATTGTCTTATGTGATTTGTTTCATAATCTCCTTGATCATTATGATGAATATGCTTTATGATATTGGCTTTTCAGGTGCTATTTAATTTGTTTGCTTGTTGGTTGCAGAATTACACTTCAAAGAAGCTCTTTGGAAGCAAGGGAGCGAGGCTTCCACAAACTTGCATTGGACCCAAGGTAGGCCTAAAACACTTGTATGCCTTTGTTTTTAATTGCATATTTAGAGAAAGATAGGTTTTGATTGGCTTGCTTGTCACTAGATATCTTTAGATACTAGGAAGGTCGATCTTGTCTACAACCTCGACTCATTCCGTGTGACAAGTATATTTCGATAGAGGAGAAAGATGCTGACATTTTGACAAAGGCATTTTCAAAGTGTAAATTCGAGTTCAATAGAGACAGGATCGGGGTGGCAGATAATCCCTTTCTTGTTGAAAGGGAGCGTTGAAATATGGCAACAAGAATGTTCCAATTTAATTTGTCCTTGAATTAAATTGTGAATTAAAATTGAATTTAGTCTTAACAACTACTTGGAAATAATTAATTAATTTATTTTAAATTAATTAGTTGGAGAAATTCAAGTTAGAAATCTATCTGAAGTCATGCAAGAGTTATCCCTTAAATTAACGAGATAAGATTGAGTTATATTTGAGTTGTAATTAGTTAACTCAGTTTACTGAATTAAGTCCACTTAAATTAGTTCCAAATTGTTTGAGGAACTAATAGTGAATTAATAGTCATTTGATGCATTAATGCACTCAACTAGTGCTACTCCAGTTAACTGAAGATTCCCTCATCAGAAACCCATGCATGTCTATTCTGAGAAAGACCCAGTTGAGATTGATGTTCAAGTACAGTGTACTATCAGTTACATGTGTTCTCTCATGGAGAAAACTCATGCATGCAGTCAAGGATTTATCCTTGAGGATTGCGCAGTTTTGAAGCATTGGTTTTCTACTTGGTAATAGGAAAATCATCCACAAGGAACAGTGCAAGGAATTAAGAGCTTGGATGGTAGAGAGGAAGGCTGGAGAGAAGCCAAGATTGCCTGTGAATATATGTGAGGATTGTACTGAGAGCTAGATGGCTATGAGAGCTAAGGCTTTGTATAATTCCTATGTATTTCCACCATGTATGATAATACAATAGTGTGGGGTTTTTAGCTGAGGCTTTCCCCAAAGTATTTTCCTGTGTATTTTTCCATTGAATCTTCTTCTTCTGGTTATATTGTTCAGCTCAATCTTTAAGCTTCCACAAATTGATAGTAGAAGTAGGTTATAGTATTCTTCTTTCATTTATATTGCATTATCGGGTTAACCTATCACAAATTTTCTACAGGTAACTGATATTCCAAAGGATCATCGGATTGATGTCTTCATAGGTAATTTAAAGAATAACATCCAACATGAGGTTTTCTTTTGTGAAACTAATTCATTGGAGAAGGCATTCAGGCTGGCAACAAAATTTGAAAGAAAAATTATGGAAACAAGGAAGTCTACCACTCACAACTATAAATATGGAAGTGTTGTTGCTTCTATCCTTCCACAACCTACAAGGTTGACACCACAACAATTGGGGAAAATAAAGCAAAAGAGCTTTGTTATAGTTGTGATAGAAAATACACTAAACTTCATAAGTGTTTTGAGAAGAAATTATTTTACATATATTGTGAAGAGGAGGAAGAAAAGGAACAAGAAACATCAAAATAAGAGGATATACACCAAGAAAGAACCCTAGAGAAAGAAGAAATGAATCTAACCATATTTTGTAATGCATTGGCAATAATTACCACTCCTCAAACTCTCAAGATAGAAGGATATATCAAGAAGAAAAAAGTAATAGTGTTGATTGATTCATGTAGTACCCATAATTTTATTCATTGTAAGATAGCCAAGGAATTCAATTTATTTCTATATCCAGCACCAGAGTGTCAAGTGATGGTTGCAAATGGAGGAACCATAAATTACTCTAGGAAGTGCCATAATATCAAGCTAAACATGGGGGAATATGTATTGAGTATTCCAATTCTTTCCATTCCAATGTGTGGTGTTGATGTTGTACTGTGAGTCCAATGGTTACAATCTTTGGGGATGATAGATTTCAATTTTCAATAACTTTTCTTCATTCCTTTTTGGGAAATAAAGAATGTTGAATTCAAGGGTATTGTAGGGAAACTAGGGAAGATAATCAGCTATAATGACATGAAAAATCTTCTAAAGAAATAACAATAGGTCGTAATTGTGCAATTATGCTCACTAGAGGTTCAAACATTGAAATCATCTATTTCTCCAAATCTACAAAAGATCTTGGAGAATCATTCCAAGGTATTTGAGACACCCAAACACCTCCCACCTATTCATGATTATGATCATGCTATTAATTTGATTCTAGGAAGTATTCCTCCAAACATTAGGCCTTACATATATCCCTATGCCCTAAAAAGTGAAATTGAATGTATGGTTGCAAAAATGTTAGAGGCCGGTATAATTCAACATAGTCAAAGTTCTTTATCTGCTCCAATAGTATTGGTGCACAAGAAGGATGGATCATGGTGTATGTGTCCATATTATATGGAGCTCAACAAGATCACTATTAAAGATAAATTTCTCATTCATGTCATTTATTAATTGTTGGATGAATTACACAGAGCAATTTACTTCACCAAGTTGGATCTTCATGCAAGATATCATCAAATTAGAATGAAGGCCAAAGACACTTTGAAAACAACATTCAAAACTCATGAAGGTCATTATGAATTTTTGGTCATTCCTTTTGGCCTTACTAATGCACCTTCCACATTTCAAGGTTTGATGAATTCCATTTTCAAACCCTTAGAAAATTTGTGTTAGTATTTTTTGATGATATATTAATCTACAACAATTCTTGGAAGGATCATGTTCAACATGTTGAAAGGGTGCTCAAACTATTGGATGAGAAAAAATTACATGCAAAAACCTTCAAATGTTTCTTTGGAGTGTAGGAGGTGGAATATTTGGGTTATATTGTATCTCATGAGGGTGTTAAGGTAGATCATAAAAAAATTAAACCCATTAAGGAATGGAAAAACCCCACAACCCTAAAGCATCTTTGAGGATATCTTGGGTTGAAAGGGTATTATCACAAGTTTGTTGAGAATTATAGGAGAATAGCAGCACCTCTAACAACATTACTGAAGAAATATTAATTTTCTTGGACTCCAGAAGCAACTAAGGAATTTGAACATCTTAAAGAGGCAATGCTCCAAGCATCGGTCTTAGCTACGCCAGATTTCACAAAAAACTTTATTATGGAATGTGATTCCTCAATAAATGGATTGGTGTTGTTTTAATGCACGAAGGAAGATTCGTAACTTTTGAAAGTCATCTAATCAAGGGAAAGTATTTACACAAACCTATTTATGAGAAGGAAATGTTGGCAATACTACATGGCCTAAGAAATGGTGACCTTACCTAATGAGAAGACACTTCAAGGTAAAAATAGATCATGATAGTCTTAAATACTTTTTGTAACAAAGGTTATCTTCAAAAAAGCAACAAAAATGGATCACAAAGATGTTGGGTTATGACTTTGAAATAATCTACGAAGAAGGGAAGAAAAATGTTGTTGCATATGCACTCTCAAGAAAGGATGATGATGTGAAAGCATTGATTTGTTCCATTTCAATAACCTAATTGGATAATTGAAGCAAGGGGGTGAATGGAAGAATGATGAATAGGTGTGGGAACTAATTAAATAGTTGCAACAAGATCCCAATACATCAGATACATTTATCTGGAAAAAGTATTCATTATGGTACAAAGATAGTTTATATCTTTCTAAGAATTCCCAACTCAAACAAAAGATTCTTTTGGAATTGCACACATCCTCTCTAAGAGGGCCCTCGAGATTTTTAAAAGCTTACCACATGGTCAAGAAGGATTTTTTTTGGATGACCTTAAATTTGATATTCAAAAGTTTGTGGCAGAATGCTTGGTTTTCCAATAAAATAAAGTTGAGACAATTAAGACCCACGGATCTATTACAACCTTTAGTCATTCCAATTCAGCATTGGGAGGAGGTCTCAATGTATTGTATCATATGTTTACCCAATTCTGAGGGAAAGAGTATCATCATGGTGGTAGTTGATAGACTTACCAAGTATGCACACTTTTTTGCATTATCTCATTCTTTTAAAGTCAGTATAGTTGCTATTGCATTTATGGAAATAATATCAAAAGCTACATGGAAACCCAAATATTATTGTAAGTGACAAAAATCCCATTTTCATTGAAAATTTTTGGAAGAAAATATTTTCTTTCCTTGGTACTCAATTAGCTCATAACTCATCTTATCATCCTCAATCTGACAGGAAAATTGAGATAGTCAACAAATGTTGGGAAGGATATCTTTGTTGCTTTGTATTTGATAAAAAATAACACTGGGTCAAGTGGTTACCTATGATTGAATGGTGGTATAACACTTACTTCCATACTTTAGTAAAAATGACCCCATTTATGGAACTTTATGGATAATATCCACCATCTATCACATCATATTTAAGAGAAAATTGTAAGGTTCAAGTAGTGGAAGATCACATCGATCATCAACAACAATTTCTCCAACTCTTAAAGGATAAACTCACTTTAGCGTAAAATTGAATGAAACAACAGGCAGATCAACATCGCAGTGAAAAAAGTATTGATGTAGGTGACTTGGTACTTTTACGGCTATAACCATACAAAAAAATGTCCCTCAAGCAAGCTAAGAAGGATCATGAATTATCACTCAAGTACTATGGTCGTTACACAGTGTTGCAAAAGATTGGTACTATGGCATACAAATTGGAGTTTCATGCATATTCTCAACTCACTACACCCAGTTTTCAATGTTTCATGCTTAAAGAATGTTATCAGTGACAAGCTCCCAGTTCAACCAATATTGCCAAAACTTGAAAGTAGAAATTTAATAGAAATTACTACTACTCAAGGATTCGGATTGAAATCAAGAGACACAAATTTTGATCTACTAATCTATGGAATGAAAATCACAATTTAGAACAACATGCATAGACATGCAATAAAAAAAACCACAAGTACACAGTGATTTCTAGGGGAACCCAATTGGGAAAAATACCTTAAGCCTCTTTGCATTAATCAGTTGAATAGAGAAACTAGTACAATTGTTTGATCTAACTTTGAGAACAACCTGCAAAAGAATAATTATTCTCTCTCTACCAAATGAGAAACTTTGTTCAACACTTAGCCAATTATTTGCTCATCTAGCCTCTTATTTCCTTGCATAATCCTTGAGGAAATTAACTCCTACAAGATAGGAATTTCCTCCTATTTTCTTGTGTAATTCCCAAGGATTGATCTCCTGATTTCATGCAACAATTAGACACTCAAACTTATATATAGCTCATGTCACACCACCTTGTCATCTCCACTTCAACTGAGAAATTCGAATTCCATATATGCATTAGCTATTTTGGGTTGATTGATTAATTCACTAAAATATCTTTTAGTTAAACTATTGTCCTACTGCACAATTGACCTTCCACTAATTATATCAATAGCTAGAGGTCACTTAACTAAACACAACTAAAAATAATTGAACTAAATTGCTAAAATTTAGCAATCACACATGCATGACTAAACTCCAAACCCACTAACTTGAATTTACTAAGCTAACTAAGTGACAAGATCCATGTCACACTAGTTAATTGCCTCTAAGTTTTCTTGCTGATGTGGAAATTCAATTTACTCAATTTGACTAAGGCTAAAGTCAAATCAAGCCTTTCTTGCTACATTTTTTTAACACTCCCTCTTAGCATGAAAGGTATTTTTCACCACCTCTATCCTGCACCTATGGAATTTGAATTTACCTATTTCAATACCTATGTCAAAATGTCAGCATCTCGCTCCTTAGTTAGAATGTACCATAGCAACATAATTATCCTATGCACACAATCCTGCAAATGATGATACTAGATATCAGTGTACTTGGACCTGTCATGTAATATAGAATTCTTAGAGAGCTTGATGCAACTCTGATTATCAGAATATATCACTATCAGATCCATCTCCTAACTCAAAATACCCACAAGTATTTTCCTCATCCATATGGCCTCACATGCGGCTTGGTTTCCAGCCATGTATTTATCCTCTACTGAGCTAAGCGCCACACAACTATGCTTCTTTTTGTACCAAAAAATAGTTGCATACCCAACATTGAATATAGCACCTGAAGTAATTTTCTTGTTTGATGGATTGTTTGCCCAATCTACATCGGTGAAGCCTTAAAGCTTCATTCCCTCTATCCTCGTGTACCATAATCCATACTTTGTTGTGCCTATGAGGTACCATAACACATCCTTTGTTGCCTTCAAATACAACTTGGTAGGCCTCACCATAGGTTGACTCAGTTGGTTTACTGCATAGGACATGTCAAGTCTTGTGTTCAAAAGATACCTTAAAGACCCCACAAGTTGTTTGGAAATGGTAGCATCAACATCTTCACCTGAAGTGGCATTCTCCTTCCTCTAGTTTCTATCTAGAGGTGTGTCCATGGGCTTACAATTCTCCATGTGAAATCTCTAAAGTATTTCAAAGGCACACTTCCCTTGAGACACAGAAAATTCACCATCACCTTGCCATACTCCTAGCCCGAGGAAGTAATTCATTATGCCCATGTCTTTCATCTCAAATTCCCTTGCAATATCCTCTTTGCAAGAGTGGATCAACTACTCATCACCTATAAATATTAAATCATCAACATACAAAACAAGAATAAGCAACTTGCCATCTACCCAAATGTGATAGAGGTTCGCATCTGCTTCAATTTTGGTGATGCCCAATCCATTGAGATAATTTTTGATATGAGTGTACCATGCTCGGGGAGCTTGTTTGAGACCATGTAATGCTCTCCTAAGTCTTCACACATGTGACTTATGATCATATGTATCGAAACCTTCTAAATTCTCTATGTAAATTCCCTCCTCAACAATATCATTGAGAAAGGTAGTCTTCATACCCATATGGTGGATTTTCCACCTCGTCTGCATAGCCAATGCTAGAATGGATTTGATTAAGGAATATCTTGTAGCTCATGAAAAAATTTCCTCATGGTCCACTTCCTCTACTGAAGAGAATCCTTTGGCCACAAATTTGACCTCGTACTTCTTAATGCTCCCATCAATTTCATTCTTGACTTTGTAGATCGATCTGGAACCAACCATTGATTTCCTTTATGGTCTCAACACCACCTCCCAAAAATTGTTCTTCAAGGTGGATTCATATTCTTCCACCATGGCATCAACCCAAATAGGTTGGGAAATTGCTTCCTCAAATGAAGAAGGATTTGTCTTAATAAGCTATGTCATGAGAACTATATAACTAGTGTACCTATCAAGTGACCTCCTCTGCCTACGTTCTGATGTAGTGGCTCACACATTCTCCCTAGCATCATGCAACAATCTATCAGTGTATTTAGTTCTCTTTCTCCCCTCTATGGAAGATTTTATTTGGGTGGGTGCCTCCGCTCTACCTCTTGTATGCTCTGCTACATGTGGTTGTTCCAAAACTTCCTAAAGCTCATCCTGAGGCTCCTCCATTGGAGCTATAAGCTCATGCTCTGGTGGGATACTCTAGAGAGCATATCATAACCTTCTCCTCATCGAACTTGAGATCTCCCCTCACAAATGTCATCCTCAGTGAAGTTAAATACACCCAATAATTGTGTGGATTTTCAATGTATCCTACAAAAACTCGAAACTTTATTGTAGGCTCAAGTTTCTTCCTCAAATCCTTGGAGACATGACAAATAACTGAAGCTCCAAAAATTATGAAATGAGAGACATCAGGCTTTCTCCCAGAGAAAGCTTTATCTAGTGTGATTATGCCAAGTATTCTATGAGGACTATGGTTCTACAAGTAGACTGTGATATTGCATGCTTCCACCCATAGATTTAATGGCAACACCTAATCACGCAACATGGCTCTTTCTTCTTTCACTGTGTTTGTGTTCTTTTTCCAACTACCCCATTCTGTTGTGGGTTATAGGGTGCTATCAGTTCTCTTCAAATACCTATTTTTTCACAGAAATCCTTGAAAAAATGCAAAACAATTTCACCTCCATTGTCGCTCTTGAGAGCCATCACCATCTTCCAAATCTCCTTCTCAACCAATGCCTTGAATTCAATTTTTTTTTAAGAAAACTTCATCCTTCTTCCGCGTGAAGAAGATCCAACATTTTCTAGATAAATCATTAATAAAAATAACATAGCACTTATGTTTTGTTGTGGAGGTTGTAGAAAAGGGTCCACTAACATCAAAGTAGACTTGCTCCATTATTGCATATGCTCTACTATCTCGAGCATGGAAAGTGGATTTGACATATTTCCTGAATGTGCAACCCTTGCAGACATCCTACTACTCAAGGGAGCCTTTAGGGAGACTGGTGGTAATTTGCTACATGATTTTTAAGGCACCATGGTGTATATGACCCAATATATTGTGCGAAAGTTCTCTAACATCTCAACTTTGCACTTTTTTATCCTTACTTCTCAATGCAGTGAAATATCCCGCATTTAGTTTTTCTAGGTTCTTCACTCGAACCCCAAATTGATTCACTTTACTAGTAGTTATGTGTCTCAAAAAGGATTGTCGTAGACTAAAAATAAACTCATAGCCTCTATCCTCCAATACTACTATAGAGATCAGGTTCTTCTTCATCCCAGGTACAAACATAACATCTTTGAGGCAAAGAGGAGAGCCTTTCTCCCTCTCAAAGGTGACAGTACCAATTCGTGTAGCATTGTACCTCTCATCATGCCCCATTTTGATATGCATATGGAGATCCTTCTCCTCTAGGTTACTGAAAAAATCCTTGCACCCTGTCATATGGAACAAAGCATTGGAATCCAGGTACCACACACTCACCATAATAGTTTTGGTCATGCATGCCATTAGGGTGAATTCTAATTCAAATTGTGAAGTCAATCCTTCACTTCCTTCTCCTCCTGAAGGCTTCCTGTTAGACTTCTTGTGTGGATATTTTGTTGCATAGTGCCTGTATTTGTGGCAGTGGAAAATTTTTATCTTACTCAATTATTTCTTCTTTCCATTATTTTGGTTGGATTCAAGTTTTATTTGGATCTTCTTTCCTTTGCCCTTAATTCCCTTTCCAACCAAGGAAAATTTTTCTTCATCCTTTTATTTGGATGAAGTTCCATCTCTAGTATTTCTCCTGAACTCTTCTTGAATCAAATCAAACCACAACATTTACCAATTCAGTAATTTTTCCTTTCCATTCACAAAGTCCTGGTAGTTGTGCTAGGATTTTGAAGGCCTAGAAGAGCTAGGCTCACCAGGCCATCTTCTACAACATTCACTCCAACCCCTCCAAGCCCATCTCGAAATTGTGCAAATCTAGATAGATATTGTGCAATAATATCATTCTTTTGCATTCTAATGTTTCGAACTTTGTCTTTTAGGGCCAATTTTCTATGGTAACTTTTATTTTTGAATAACTCAATTAGTGTCTTCCACACAGCAAATGGTGTCTATTTTCCATGGATATTTGAGACCACATGGTCTCTCACACCTTCCAAAAGAATTCTCATGGTCTGTGCAACATCCTTCTTCCATTGGGTTAATTGTTGTGCATAATACTATTGGGGTTTTTCAATGTCAGTTTTAACATATTCTAACACACCATTATCATTAAGCATTGTTTCCATTTGATCCTTCCAGCCTATGAAATTTGAGCCACCCTCTAGGGAATACTCCAATCTGAGTCTGTTAAAAGACATCCTCCTGAATTTGAAGAAAAATGGTTGCACTAAAGATTCACATTCAAAATTCCTAAGAGACAAGTTTGAAATATTGGTTCTAATGTGATTTTAGGGCTCTACTACCATGCATAAATTTGATAGAAATTGCAAATGCTCAAGAATTTGAACTCAAATAGGGAGACACAAATTCTACTCTACTAGTCTCTGAAATGAAAAACACAATTTAAAACAACATGCAACAAGAAAAACCACAAGTACACAGTGATTTCCAGGGGAAACCAACTAGGAAAAACCCCTCAAGCCTCTTTTCATTAATTAGTTGAATAGAGAAACTATTACAATTTCTTATCCAACTTTGAGCACAACCTGCAAAAGAATAATTGTTCTCTCTCTATTGAATGAGAAACTTTGGTCAACACTTAGCCAATTATCTGCTCAACTAGCCTCGTATTTCCTTGCGCAATCCTTAAGGAAATTAGCTCCTAAAAGATAGGAATTTTCTCTTATTTTCTTTCACAATTCCCAAGGATTGATCTCCTAGATTCATTCAACAATTGTGCACTCAAACTAATATACAACTCATGTTACACTTCCTTGTCATCTCCACTTCAACTGAGCAATTTGAATTGCATGCATGCATTAGCTATTTTGGGTTAATTAATCAATTAACTAACATATCTCTGAGTTAGACTGTTATCTCATTGCACAAATGACCTTCAACTAGCTCTATCAATAGCTAGGGGTCAGTTAATTGAATACAATTGAAAATAATTGAACCAGATTGCTAAAATTTAGCAATCACACATGCATGATTGAACTCCAAGCCCAGTAACTCAAATTTATTGAGCTATCTAAGTGACTAGATCCATGTCACAAAGTTAACTACCTCAAAGTTGTATTGCAGATGTGTAAATTTGATTTACTCAAGTTAACTAAGGCTAAAGTAAAATTGAGCCTTTCTTGCTACATTTTTTAACATTGACAAAGAAGGAAAAATCATATTTGAGCCTGAAGTAGTCATGGCAACAGGAACCCAACAACTACATAATTGATTAACTTCAGAGTATCTCATTAAGTGGAAGAACTTACCTGATGAAGATTCCAAATGGGAGGATGAGAATTTTATATGGAAGCATCTGGAACTACTCAAGCATTGAGGACAACACTTTTTTTTATGGAGAGGGGCATGTTAGGTCCCTATAATACTAATGTAGCATCCTTATTGTTGATGTTAGTTTAGCCCCCATATTGTTATTTTTTCCCCATAGAATTCCACTATTGTTATTTTTGTGCCCTTTCATTATTATTGTTATGTAAGCTCTAACTATATTGTGACCCCTTTGGCTCCTACATATACCAAGGATATATTATCACTTGTATCATCTAATAATTATTCATTTATGTGATGTAAAGTAGGTTTCCCCCTCTAAGAGGCTATTTCTCAAGTCATTGATCTATATTTTGTTATGTTTTGTGAGTTGGTTGCATGACACATGCTAGGTATATACCATATTGCTTTAAATTTTAGCAGTCTACATTGTGCAATGGAGTAGACCTTGCTCAATTCCTCTACAATTTCTTGTTGTAAGCACTCATTTATGTGTCGATAATGTTCATCTTGCTGCTCGACCTCTTTAATATTTTCTTGAATACTAAATTCAAAATAACTCACGACAACTACATGAGAAAATTGTATCCTTTTGCTAAGTGAACCAACAACCTTATTCTCCTTTTCTTTGATATATTTGATTCAAAATCAAATTCACTAATTAAGGCTAACCACATAGCCTACATAGAATTTACCTTAGGTTTATCAAATAAGTACTTTAGTCCTCTATCAATATAAATTTTCTCCCATGGAGGTAATGCCTCCGCATATTTAGCGCATGAACTATTTCTGCCAACTCTAAATCATGAGATACATAGTTTTGCTCATGCTCATTCAACTTTCTATATTTTTAGTAGACTACTTGTCCCTCTTGAATAAGGACTCTGCCCAACCCTTCTTTGAAAGCATGCATGCACAACACAAAGTCCTTGTTTGTGTCAGCAATCCTTAGCATTGGTGCATGTGTTAGTAAGTGTTTCGAATGCCCGAATATTTCTTGACATTTCGGTGTCCACTGGAACTTAATCCCCTTCCTTTGCAATGCAGTGATTGTATACCAAATCTTAGAAAAATTATTAATGAACCTTCTACATTATCCTTCCAATCCCATGAATGATCTGATTTTGGCTACATTTTATGGATTTGGCCTTTCCACAGTTGCCCGAACCTTTTATGGGTCAATTTCCATGCCTTCCTTTGAGACTATATGTCTCAACTACTAAATCTAAGACTTAAAGAATTAACACTTGTTGAACTTTGCATAAATATTATGTTCTCTTAGCAGTTGTAGTAATGATACTAAATGCTCTTTGTGCTCCTCTTTGGTTTTTTAAGAAACCAATATATCATCAAGAAAGACTAATACAAATTTGTCCAAATATGGTCAAAGCAAGTTGTTCGTCAAGCATATAAAGGTTATTGGGGCATTCGTAAGCCCAAAGGGCACAACCACATACTCATAGTTCCTACACCTAGTCCTAAATGTTGTTTTGTGAATATCCTCATATTTAATGCACACTTGGTGAAATTCAGATCTCAGATCAATTTTTGAAAATATTGTTGTTCCACATGGCTGATTGAACAATCATATATATGTGGCAAGGTTTATCTATTTTTAATGGTTTCTTTATTAAGTTGTATTTAATTTTTGCACAACCTTAGTGTGCCATATTTCTTATTCACAAATAAAACTAAAGCTTCCCAAGGTGATGCACTTGTCCTGACATAATGTTTTTCTGACATTTCCTTCAATTGTAGCTTTAACTTTATTAATTCTGTTATAATCATTTAGTAAGGAGCTTTGGATGTCAACTTTTTTCCTGGTAGAATTTTTACAGAGATGTCAATTTCCCTTTGTTGTGGTAGTATAGGGATTTCCTTCAGAAACACATCTTTAAATTATTTTAAAATGGGTTCTACTTCAAAACTATCACTATTAATTTCAGTGTTGCTAGTTAATTGGACGACAAATAACTCACACCCTTTTCGGCCACAACATTTTAATTGCAATGTTGTTACCAATCTAACTAACATTGGTTTTACTTTTCCTTGGAGCATCACTTTTTCTCCACTATCGTTGGGGCACTCGATCAACTTTTTGTAGTAGTTGACCTTTGTCCTGTGATTTTCTTACTAGTCCATCCCAATGAGGGTATTGAATGCATCTAAAGGAAATAAATTTAAATCCACAATAATGGGAATGCCACTAGTTTTACTATTTTCTTCATCCCTGTGTTGAAATGAACTAGCCATGATTTTGTGTGCAGTTTTCTTGGTAAAGCATACTTCTCATAAATTTGGCGACTTACATAACTAAAATTTGAACCTCGATCTACTAAAAGTGAGATATTCTAGTTATTAATCATACCTTCCATTTAGATCACTATAGCTTGATTGTTGGCCTTCCTGATGTCTAGTGTTGCATATATACATGGAATATTATGAGTTATTTCATTGATTGTCTTGGTTGTCTATACATTATGTAGTGTTGGGCTATTCCTCTATATCTATAGAAAATCCCTTCATAAGTCATCTTTCTCACATTCCTAGCATAGTAAGGGTTTCCTCCAAGACCCATCGATTTCTTCTCTATTGGGTTTTGAGGATTGGGCATGTCTAATGGTAGTGATGAGCCTTGCATTTCCATATTATTGGCATATCAGAGCATTTTCCCCCTTTATTTTATAGCTGGATTTTCCCTTGGCTTTCCAATTAGCCTTATACTCAAATTTGTGCTTGGATTGCTTATCGCAATACTTCAGCTTCTAGATAGTGTCCTCAAGATTTTTTGGTTCATCTAAATCAATCTTGTCCCTAAATGTGTGTGTAATTCCATTGAGAAAACTTTGTATTTTCTTGTTTTCATCATTGAGGTGGGGCACATATCTTATCAGTTCCAAAACTTTGGTTTTATATTCATCAAATGACAACTACCCCATATTAAGTTCATAAAACGCCTTAACCTTGTTGTCATAGTATCATTAAAATAGGTACTTCTCTTGAAAATATTTTTCAAATATCCTCCAAGACAACTATTCTTCTTGAATTTTCTTGACACTCTTCAGGTCTTCCCACTAGATATCAGTTTTTCCTTTTAGGATGACAGTGGTTACCCTTGCTTTCATATTTTCAAAGTATTTATGGATTCTAAAAAAACTCTTCATTCCTAGTAGCCATGCTTCTACTTCTACAACCTTCTTCACCTCTCCATAAAATGTAGGGGGCTTTTCCTTCTTGCATTCCTATGGCATGAAGTCCTCCCCTTTCCTTGTTTACTGATAGTTCCTTTTTTCTATAGCACTAGGAAACTGTTCAGGGCTTCCTGTCCTTTTCTCTAGGGTACTCAAAGCAGTTCCATACCTTATGGTGTCTTCAATTCCTTTTCTATGTCTCTTTCTAGATATGTTTCCTTCTACACCATTAGTCTTCAACTTCTATCTTCCAAGTCCAAATTAAACTTGCTTAAACTTGTAGTTAGCTCTGAATCCTACCACATTTGTCTCTATAAATTGGGTAGGATTTGTAGTATGTTTGTATTCCTTTCTACCTTCCTTTCTTGGGCCCTAACAAGATTCTCATTATAAACCTTGTATCTTCTCACTTCAGTTTTTAGACTTGTAAGAGTATCCATCCAATTAGGGGAACCTTCTTCTCTTCCTTTTCCCACTAACTCCTCCTCATGTCCATTCCAAGATCTATCAGTGATATACTGCACCATTTGATGATCATCCCTTGTCCATTGGTGTCTTTTTAAGTGATGTCATACACATACCACTATTAACCAATCAAAGCATAAGAAAAATATCAATCATCACCTTGGCTTGCTACTATAAATCTATTGGTGCAAAGCTATCTGAAACATCACACCTAAAGTTAGCATGTTTGCCAGAGGCATTAATTATATCAAAATCAATATTAATATTACATAAAAATCACAATCAAGTGCATCACACAACATCAATCAACATGACGACTATACTTTATGATAAGTCCTAACATGTTATCACATTATGTTATGGTGACACCTAATCCTCAGCGATTGGGAGAATTTGAATGTGAACAGTCATCAAGAAGATGAACTGAACGATCACATTCATGTATATAATAGATAGCTACCTAATGGAATAAACGAATCAGTTTTTCTGGAGTTACTCCTGGCCTGACATGGTATCAGAGCACAGGTCCCAGATTCCTTTTTTTGGTGTGCCTTGTAACTCCTTTGTCCTCTGTCGTTCTGACATGACCTCTATCCTCAAACGCCTTTGTCATTCTGCCACACCTGCGTTGCCCTGAAATTCACTCAGAATCCAAAACCGTTCCAACGCCTCTCTGTCCATTAACGCATCTGTCATCTGTTTTCTTCTTGATGAATTTTGGCACGCATTCTGCCGTACGCTGCCTGTCTCGTTGTTTTATATCTTCAAAAAAAAATGTTGTCTCTGTTGCTCGCGAACTTTACGAATTTAAAACACATTCTTCCCTTCAATGTTACCATACATCCACAGTCGACCAGTGATCTGATCAATCTGATTGGGCAAACACGTGCTGTCTGTGTAGAGGCAATTACCATCTCCTGGACTAGGAACAGATTCGAGAAAACGTGCCCTACTCTTCTGATCCGTCATCAGCTCTGTGATAATTCTCTGAATTCGATCAGATCTTGGTATGACGATTATCGTTTGTGAATATTGGGGGTGACCAACTGATCTGGGTTTGTGTTGGGAAGTGGAGGCCATGGCATATCCTTCATAGGAGCTCGTTTCTTGTATTTTTTTCAGATGAACCATCCTAGCGCTTGTGCACAATGGTAACTCACTGCACATTAATGAAAGCAATAACAGAAAACTTATGAGTCAATGCATCTCTGGTGATACTAGCTTAAAACCAGTTTGGGTTTTTTTTTTTTTAAAACACCATTTCATATGTTTCCACTCCCACTCCCAGTTTGAAATGATGTTTCATATGTTTCCGCTCACAGTTTAAAACACTGTTTCATTGTTTTTTCCGAGTCTACCTACGAGTTAAGTCAAGGTTGAAGTTTCGCAGATCTGCCATGTCTATAAGAAAGTGATGGCGGCCCTGAGTGATCATACTCCTGTCCGTGTAAACACCTTGCCCCACATCTTGATCCAAAAAGTCCATAACAGTGCGCTTATGTGCCAAAACGGCTTCCTTGTTGATATCCATTATCAAATGCTTGATTGATATACAGTGGTAGCATTTGGTTTTATGTGATGTGATAAGGTGATAGCGTGCTCCAATTGAGAGTGGTAACACAAGCACGCATTTTTTTATGCAGCGATATATATTACAGTGGCAGCAAGCGCTCAATTATTTATATGCGTGATATATATATTACAGTTTAAACACAAATTTTTTTATGTGATAACTGTGTTTTATGATACGGTGATAGGGTTTAACACAAGCACTCAAACTATTTTTTTTTGCGGTGATATATATGGTGATATATGTTACAGTGGTAGAATGGTTATCAATATTCATTTCAATGGTCAATAATATATAAATGGCGTAGCAGAATTTTGGATGGTTTTGAATATACTTCCATATCAGAATCATTTTTTTTAGCAGCAAAAGTTTTTTTGTCCTCCACAAAAGCATATTTTTTGCCATCAGAAGTATTAGTCTATCAGCAAAAATTTTTTATCAGCAGAAGTAATTTTTTACAGAATGCATTCAATCATCTCTATGGTAGGAATAGTTCTCACTGGAAAGGAGAACTATCCTAACTGGTCTCGGATGATACAACACACCCTCATCTTCAATGAGTTGTGGAAAGGAGTGTGTGTCGGAGAAGGAGACAATGACCCAGAAAAGCCTACATCAGACAAA
>APFE030712397.1:1030-14727 GCA_000404065.3 Pinus taeda
ACTACATATCGTGACCGTCGGATTGTAAGTTACAAAATGTACAATGGTAAAGAAACACACTTTACCTAACTCTATACCTAACTCTATACTAGACCAAGTTGAACTTAACTATTTCCTATGTGTCGGAATATCCTAACAGTAAACCCTAGATTTGTTTGTGCAATTGAAGGGTTAAGGTCTAGCTAGCTTTCATTAGGTTGGCATTCAGTGATAGGTGCTTATGTTTCATAGTGATCAAAGACCTTTTGAAAGAAATATTCACCAAAGTTGGAAGAATTTGCGATTTTTAGTAACATCCCTATTTTCTAAGATCTAGAGTTATGAGGTTCATTTGTCAGAGTTGATCACATATTATTGGTCCTTATGAGCTCACGTTCCCAATGTCCTTTTTTTGAGTTACATGTGAGCATTTTCATGACATCTATTTTTACTAGCTAGGGTTTCAAGGATCATATGTTGTTTTTGAACATATATTTTGTAGTATTCCTAAGTGGAAAATGACAGTAAATACGAAAACATGAACTAGGAACAATAAATAAATTTAAAGAACAAGCACCCAAATCAGAAACAAGAGACAATGAGCAGAAAAGCTGAGCCATTTTATTGATAGTAAATCTGGGTACATATGAGTAAGAACAATGGAACTTGGCCTTGCTTATGCAATCTATTCAAAACCCAGGTGGTAACTTGTTGACCCCAAGAGCTGGAATGGATCCCCACAAGATTTGTGCACTGCCCAAAAAATTCTGCTTGTTGCTGCCCAAATGGAACTGAAATTCTACTCTGAATATTGCCCGAAAAATTATGCAAAATTAACATTGGCTCCTCTAATCAAACCTGCAAAAACCCATAAATGTTTTGGGCTAGTTTTGGCTGTCCAGGAAGCCCTCAAAAAGTGTGAATGGCCTTCCTTGGCTAGCTGTACGAACTACAGGAAAAAATCTATTGCTATATGCCCAAAAACCTCCACTGAAATGCCTCCAAGCTCCCCTGAAAAAATCTCCTCTAGAAACTCCTCTCCGACCCCTAACTCCTTTGGTGGCAACTCTTGTTCTACCTCTGCGCAGGCTTTGCCAAGTGAACTCTACACATTGTCTAAATGAGAGAAATTCGGCCCTCAAATTCTCTGCAGCTCCAGGCCTGCGAAATGGTGTTAAAATTACGACCACAAGGTAGACAAATCCTCTTCAAAATCCCCGATCCTCCAGCGCACTACACTCGCACCAATTTGTGCCTCACGAACTGTCTCTGCAGCCAGGAAGTGTGCATAACTAGATATCTACTGCCAATGAAACTTTGCGAGAGCTCGGAAACGCACTCCCCCAAATTCCTCTCTAGGGAGACACTCGAAGTTCTGCAAAATGAGGGTGGAATTCCGCTTGAAATTCCTGTGCTAAAAAACACTCCAACTCCTATGCTCAACAACTCCAAGAGAGGTCGATTTTCTGAAGTTTGATAGTCAAAAGATGCCTCTAAAATGCCTCCTCTTTGCCTCAAGTACTCCAGCCTTTGCGTTCCCCTTAGTGGTCCCCACAATCCACTAGATTGCCGCCTTTTTCCTTGTGGGTAGAATTGCCTCTCTTTTGTGGCCCCCACCTTCCACTAGGAAATCAATTTTTCTCTCTTCTCCTAGGTTAAAAATGCCAAAATGCGTCTCAACACAGTCCTCCCTACTAAAATTTTCCCTAAATTTAGGGAGAGATGGGTTCTCGCCCTAAATCACTCGATGGTTTTCTTCTTGGGGCAACTAAAGCAAAGAACTAAATTCTCCATCCTACACCAAAGACAAATTCTCGAAACCAAGATATCCCCAAATGATCTCCTCCTCCTTTTAAAGGCACTGTTACCCACCACTAGTGGGTGACCCTTATAGGAGAAAATTTCTCTTAGATTTACCTCTAGCCGGCGTTGACCAGCCCCTTGCAGCCACCTGATAGCTCGATGTGCTACTATTCTCCACCACTTGATCTAGCCATTGTATGCTCTTGCTCCGCTGTTATGATCATATGTTTGAAGGGGGGCGTTCCAACCCTAAAGATATGATTTTTTATTACGTAATTGGGTGTTTATGCTTACTTTTCTTCAACACATTTGGGCATGGATTAGTAGGGGGATTTAGCAGAAAGAATGGGCTTTGACTATACTCTTGTTCTCTTGCCTCTACTTGGTGGTTAATCTTGTATCCTAATCCTTTGGGATCTCCTTTATGGGCTATTTACTTTGGGAGTGGCACTACATGGGAAACCTTGATTTTCATTGCCGGGTCCCGCTTCCCGATACCATATATCTCACTCCCATCCACTCTTTAGAGGCCCTTTTCACATATGTCCCATATGGTAATGGGTCTACATTTGTCCATTGGGTCCACAAGGTGTTAGCCTCCCCTTCCCTTTGTCCACACCTTGGGTCAAGCCTGGAACGATGCCCCGAAGGTTGATGCAACTGAAATGAAAAAGGCGTAATATGGCCACATACAGCAGGAATTGTACCACAAAATGCAAAACATGGCTTGAACATTAAAATTTAGTGCGTGGGAAAAAGCCAAACATGAGCTCTACCCCTTATCATTTTGGCCATCACCCTAGTTCCTAGGGCCCATATGAGTGCCCCTTGCGTCATTAAGGAACCCATGATTGTCCCAACCCCCAGTGGGCGATGAATCACCCCACTTAAGGGGGTAATCATTGCTAGATCCTTCACATCATGCTCTCATCCCCTTGAGCTCCGAGCAGTAAAAGAAGAAAAATCAATAAAAAGGAGAAAGGCATATGAAGAAGGGTGGAAAAACAAAGGCCATGATAACTCATGTACCATGATTTCTCCCTCCTGCATTCATACACCCATCGTGTGGGCTTCCTTCATTATAGCTACCCTTGTACCATGGCATGTGGCTTGGAGCCTTCCCTCTTGCCCCCACTTTGTTCCATCATTATTTCACATGACACCTACCATTTGATGGATGTACCATGGATATGTCACCCCCTTAGAGGTTGAAACCACCTAATAGGGTCCTTCATTAACCTCTCTTGTCGAGCAAGTTAGCACAAGCCCATTTGGAAGGGCATACCACTATGAAGTGTCCATTTCTGCCCCTGATTAGCAAGCTTATTTACTCAATTGCACTAATGAACTATTGTATTGGAAGGTGAGGAGACACATTAGATTTTATACATGATTGCAGGTGGGTCTTCATCTTGGACTTGGTCTCCCTATATGGGATCCAAGCCCCTCCAGAGGGTCATAATGACACTTGTAGGGTGAGTGTTGAGAGCTATGGGCCTCCAGCATTGTAGAGCATTGATTGCCACACCATGGGCTCCTTCAAGACCATCACATTGCTTCTTCGTGCCCCAGCGATATAGAGATGATGATGCACTTGGGCCACGTTGCCCTAGCTGACCACACATTGCACCCAAAATGAATTCTTTTTCTGATTTGTCGATATTTGGATATAGTTTGGTCTGGTTGTGATTTAGTACCTAGGTCCCTATCGTTGGAAATACTATGGGATTTTTAACTTTAGACATTTAAAACATCAGACACGGTCGTCTTGGAGTAACTTCATTTAGAGCTATCTTGTTGGTCTAGCCGGGTCCTCATGCACTTTCTTGAAGATCTTGCCTCTGTTTCTTGACCCTTGATCTCTGGCTTTTGTTAATGCCCTTGGTTATTTTGTGGAGTCATGGGGATGTAACAAAGAATGTCATTTGAATTAGAACTTTCTATTAAATTTCTGTTTTCTTTTGGTGAAATGTCGCCTTTTTTTCTTTTCTATGCAAATTTGCTACTTCATAGGCTTTTGTGGGAAGAAAAACGAAGAATTCTAGTTGAAGCTACATTCCTCCTTCGCATATTTTGCAATTTGATTTGTGATCAATTTATTTTTTCTTAACATATTTTAAATGCTAGTCTCTGAATTTTTTTGTAAAGCTCCAGTTATGTGCAAAATCAATTATAATAAGTTTTTCCCCCTTTTGTTTTCCAGGTGTGTATGGGCATTGGGCTGGTGATTGGGTTGATGAAGAGTAAGTACAATAATCAATGTTTTAACTTTTCTCTCTATTTTCTGATAGTTTGATTTTTCTCCCCCAATTAAAGTCCATTTGCTTTGGACGTCCTTGATGGATGCTTATGTACAGTTCACCAACAAAGCCAGTGGACCAAGGGGCTTTGGCAAGGTTGGATGCTGAGAAAGCATGGATAAGCTTAGGCCAATGTATGGATATTCCAGTACAAGTATTCCGTCTGGGGGGTATATATGGACCAGGACGAAGGTGCACTTCTTTTCCTTTTACCAACAAATGGAAATGAAAAAAATATAGTGCTGGAAAGCAAGAAAGCATTGTGTACTGTAATATTAGGAAGAAATATTCAAGAAACCTAATAATGCAACACGTGAGCACCATTCAGGTGTTGAAGGAAAGCTAATTGTATCATTGATGTTGAAACTTATAAACTGAGAGGTTTAAATGCAATGATTACCTCTCATTCGTTGGCTATATTAGAAAAAGATAACTACTTTAACAAATAATTTTCTAATCTCTTATGAGCATGCACCATTACTATAAAGTAAATCAAGAGATACAATACAAGAAACAAAAGCACCAGAATTTGTAGGGGTAAAACCCTTACAGTGTATTGGGGGAATATTCACTATCAATGATCTTTTTTATCAATCACTAAATCTTGTTACCAAGAAGCCTCCCAGGCCCCTCAAGCACAAAGTTCTCAATGGTCCACGTTGATAAGGATATACCATGAACCACCTTGTACAGGACTGTACATTGAACCATCTTGATGTATGATTCACGTCAATGGATGGTTAATCATGACTTTGAGAACTCATGCATATATAGGCTACAATAGTTATCAATGAGTAGACTGCTTCACATAGTAAATGTGGGATAATAAAAATACTGACTTACCAAATCAGTTGGCTGTGTATATTAAGTAACAAGGAGCTGCATAAATGTTCCCCTAAAGGACTCTAATAAGTGTAATGATGGCCCATTACATTTATACAAAGGCCCCTCAAACATTGATTTGAAATGACAACTCATATTAAAAAAGTATTTAAGTACAACGATAAATGTGGCCGCCAGACAAATAAAATCATCACGACAGGACCTTAATAAGTCTAATGATGCCCCATTACATGTATATACACATGCCATACATGATGGCTTTAAATGCTACAACTACCATCGAAATGACATTAAGTACATCAATAAACATGGCTACTAGACAACATTAGACTGTATTCTAACATTCTTTTGTAATGATGACGGAGGAAATGAATAAGTGTACATAGCAATATGGCATTAGATTAGCATTCCCACTTAAATAACAACTTTCCTAATGCCCATTAGGTTATGAAGATGGACAAACTTTGCTTCTGTCTAGGTCAAGGTACTTAGTGGGACAATGCACAATGTCATCGACAACCGTATCCCTAATGTAGTCCAGTATTGTCTATCCTATAAGGCCTTTGTCTTGTTCTCATTTCTTTTCCCAAGTGATTAATTCTATAGCATCTACAGGCTTTTATATATCAGCATTCACTCGTGGAACCAAAGTTTTGTGCTTTAGCACATCAACCTTCTTTCTTCCTAGGTTTTATAGTTAGATCCATCTAATTCATGCACATTTACAAGTTGATAGGTCATTGTGATAAAAATAAAAATAGATCATAGACAACGGAATTACCAAATCTGTTTGCAGCAATGGAAAGTTTGTGACAAAATAGCCAAAAAAAAAAAAAAACTGTCTTAAAATGGATGTCGTATGATAAATTATAGCCCTGTGAAGATTAATAGGAAAAATATGGTCAAAAGGTGCCAAATTCAAAATCTCAAACAAACTAAATGCTGCCATGTCACTTGTACAGACTGGCTCATCACCCTGCCAATTCTTTGTTGTTGATTTTTGTGGCTTGGGCAAGTACTTCCACAAGTTGATGTTAATAGCTCGGATAGGTGCTTTTGCAGAGGCTAGGTGTCAAGCATGTAGAAGATGTCAGATTGCGTCTCTAGGTTCTTTCTCATGAGGAGTAAGTGGCTTTTTTAATCTCTTTCATAAGTTTAACTTAGGAAAGGTAAAATAATTGTTGTCGACTATTGAGCTAAGTTTTTAAGCATAAATAATTTAATTATTTTACTATTTTAGTGATCTAGATCTGATCTCAACTGTTGATCTCAAATTGATAATCAGTATTTTCATCTTGAAAAATAAATTGGAAATTTGAATTTGAATTGGAAAGGAGCTGAGCTACTACAGGTGGGCTGAAATTGCGAAAAACAACTAGCATAGGTGCAAGCCGAATTCTAAAGGGGTTGAGTTGCCAGGGTCTATTGCTGTATTTTCTATGTATTCTTCATGGGTCAATTTCCTCTTTAAAGGAAGCCCTAATTTTCTTGAATATTAGAAATTAAAGGAGAATTTGTTGGGCATAATTTTCTACTTTGCTTTATGACTAATTTTCCATTTATTTTCACTACAAATTTATTAAAGTTAAAACACTAGCAATTCTCTAGGACTGTAGACCTGTTACCTACACATCACCGACAAGGAAACAAAGGCAGAATGTGTCCAAGGCATACTTTGATTGCCCATGCTTTCATTAAATAATAAAACCAAACAGGGAACAAAGTTTACTCTAAAATGCAAGTTTAGTCTATATGACCTAATCTAGCATGAGATCATAATAGGATATTAGATTCTAATGCCAAAATTAATATGCAATGCATCATATTCTAACATGCACATGATACATCGTCAAGC
The DNA here is from genome assembly GCA_000404065.3 of Pinus taeda. NCBI lineage: Eukaryota > Viridiplantae > Streptophyta > Pinopsida > Pinales > Pinaceae > Pinus > Pinus taeda. The sequence goes on from APFE030712397.1 coordinate 7,811, forward strand.
GTCAAGGAAAGGGGTGATGTGATTTACTTTGACCAGGTCTGGCCAGAGTTCGTCATCAAATCTAGCAATATAATAATATCCCTCACCAACCTTACCATGAATCTTGATGGGCACACGATTCTTATCTACCAAGACTACATCTCCAACCTTGAATTCTTTCCTAGGTTTTTGCACCCACTTCTTATTTTTCTTGTGCTCCTTTTGATCGAGGGTCCAGAAATATCTTATTGACTATATCGGCGAAAATATCGTCAAGCATAAAAAATGCATAATATATTCATTTTTTTTTTCAGATTTTTAAACATATAAAGCAATAACAGCGTGAAATAAACACATTGGCACGTAAGTATGAAGAAAGCACTAATATATATGATGTCAGATAGAAATGATACATCAAAGGCGATACCAAATCCTGTTGATCCCTGATAATTGTCCAATCAAGGACTCAAATGTGGAGAACCAATACAAATAACATCACATATATAAAAGTATCTCATCGTCATGAGTTATATGTAGTAAAACAAATAAAACTAGCAACTATCTATCTGATATCAGTGCCCTCTCCCCCTTTTACGGGAAAACATGATGGGTTGTTTGCCAGGCCTGCCCCTAGCAGTAGAAGGCCCTGCCCCTGCACCTAATGTCAAGTAATGAGTGCTAGGTATGGAGTTGTGCTCTCCTATATCTATAGCAGATGGTGTTGATGTTGATGCTCCCACAGTTTTCTCCTCCTCTTCCTCCTGCTCTTCCTACTCGTGGTGCTCCTCCCCCGAGTCTTCCGCCTCTTGCTACCCTTGTTCTAATGGATTATCTGGCTCTAACCATGAAGGTGACTCCTCCAAGATGGTCAGCTCAGACTCCACGATCCACTGAGACAATACACCAATATTGTTCAAGGAAATGGCATTTGGATACATTGGTGCTTCTATTTGCTTCACTCAAAGGCGGATATTGTAATGCACATACACTAAATCATTGAGGTATGCGAACTCCAACCTGTAAGAGTGTCAAAAAAACTAATGAGTCATGACTCTTGACTCTTGACACTTGAGGGTCATAAATTAAAAATTACAATAAATGTAATTTCTCACCTGAAGGCTGAAGCTCAAAGTTATACATGTTGCGCTATTTTGAGTGTATTTTTTCAAATACACTCCAATTGCGCTTGTTGACTGCTGCGTGTCAACTACCCATAAGTAGTACACCCCCTTTTTCTTCACAAAAAGGGACAACGCTTGATCGAGATGTTCGTGCCATTCGACAGTCATTGTCATTCTCCTGATCATAATAAGTTGTAAACCCAGTCTGCCTTTTGATGTAAATAATCTTAGCAGAACTGAGTCATGTATGTAAATTGCCTAGGTGGACCTAATTTTCTAGTGATAATCTTCATTTTGGAAGGTTTTTCGTCTCACCGATCCATGATCGGCAGAGTTTTCCTTCAACCTGACCCCAAAGCCGGAATGAATTTTATCATTAGAGTCTTAGGAGAATCCTAGAGTGTTGATTTGCTAGATTATGTTTGGTCGAAGAACTAGGTGTTTATGAGGGTCTATGTCAAATGGGTTCTTCCCCTTGAGATGTAAAGTTGTAAAAGTCATGATGAAAAGTGTCTTGAGGGTGAGGAAATGTTAGTCACCCTCATGGGTCTTAAGTCCTAGGTCCTAGGGAAATTTTTCCAAAGGCTGAGTTTGATGATCCATAATAAAAAAAATAATAAAAAATAATAAAAAATAAAAAAATAATAAAATAAAAGAAAATAAAAAATATAAAATAAAAAATATAAAAATAATTAAAATATATATATATAGTTTTGAGAATTTCAATTTTAATGCAATTAAAAATTCGAACGGATGAGATTAAGAGATGTTTTGATCCTCATCGACGTCCGAGATCGTTTTGACATGGATCACTCAAACTAGCCGTTGGGATTTTTCCTTTAAATAGGGTGTTAGGGGTCATTTGAGATCATATTGGATCTGAGTTTTGGCTGAAGAAGCTCTCTTGTAAATATTTTCTGGTGCTAATAAAGAAAGACTTTGGGGTCAAATGCTTGCTGGTGTTACTCTCTTGAAGTGCTGTGAGCTATTTCTATTTCTGCATATTTTAATTTTCAGCCATTAATAACAGCTTAATGAAGAGTATTGTTGAGCATAGGTATCTTGTTCACATGCTAGGGTTTTGAATGGTATTAGGGTTTCTGAAGTAATGGCAGGTATCTCTATTGCATTGGAGATCTAGTACTATTTGTTCTCTCTTTATTGATGGTTAAAGTGAGCTGTGCAGGAATATCTTGTTGAAGAAGATCAGTGGACGTTAGGGGATGTTCTTGGCTGAACCAGCCAACTCCCGCAAGCACTTTTTTTGCAGAGCCCAACTAGTTTTGATCTTGGGTTAATCATTTAGTTTGTTTTATTATTTACATGAGAGACTTTCTAAGGCATTTTATTAGCAATCTGAAATTCTTAAAAATATTATTTGATGATAACTGATAAATCTGGCTTTATAGGGCTATAATTTCAAAATTTTTGATCGATTTGCAGGGTTTTTTGCATATATCTTCCGGTTTTATTTTCCATTTTGCAGGTTGCAGGTCTGAGATAAAATTTTTGTTGAAAAATCAAGTCTTGCAGGGTCACTGTTTCGCTACCCCAGGGGTTTTCAGATCTAAAAAAAAATTCTTACACCGGTTTCATCGATACCAGCTTCTGAGGTTTGGAAATATTTTTTCCGAGGACCGCGATTTTGTTTTCTTTAATCCCCAGCTATTCTTCACTGCCATAGCTGTAAGAAATAATTTGTTCTCTCTGTCAGGTCATACAGCTGTTCTTGTTCTGCTGTCAGCATCCAACAAATCTTTATCTCCCATCCACAGTATTCTTCTTCAAACTACGCAAGCTTCACCATCAGCGTTCAGCTTGTCCATTGCTCCACGCACTCCTTTCTGTCCACGATTCCTTACATCTGCAAACAAAAACATAGAACCCGCAAATTTACTATCAAAAACGGTTTCAAACCATCCCTTCTATCATTTTTCATGCTGCTAGTCTTTCTCTTCCTCCCCAAACGCGTTATTGCTGATCTCTGCCACTCCCCGTTTCCTTTTGCTGTTTAGTTTGATGATTAATACCTGCAAAAAAAAAAAAATATAAATAAAAAATAAAATAAATTCACCGTAAGCATCCTCCGTCCATCATTCCTGGAACCTGCAAATCTGCGTGAAGCTTTTCATGTTGCTGCTCTTTATTCCGTGCGCTTGCATCAGCTCAAACGCGGAAGTGATTCAAACAAAACTGCGTGGGGTAAGCAATAAACCAAGCGTGTGGGTAAGCTGCCTGCGTTCTGCATCCTATCCACATTTTTCTTTATCGCCGTCGAAGGAAACCTGCAGCACACCCCAAGAACACGTCTCGTTTTTCCTTTGCGGGCCAGGTAATTTCTGTGTGTAAATCGTTCTCTGCCTGCGTACAAAGTATCGTCTTTGGCTCTTAACGTAAACTGCAATTAGACGTCGACTTCATGCGTATGGTAAGTTTTTCGTGCCCAGCATAGGTTTAAAGGTTTGTTTTCGAATCTGGTCGTATAGGTCTCAATTTTGGTTTAGAGCAGGTTTTTGTTTAATAAAATTTTCAAATAAAATCGTTTTCATTTAGATTTTGGTTTAACGTAGATTTTAGTTTAGCTTAATATATGAATGCGTTTAGTTTAGGTTTTGGATTTAACGAAAATCGTTTTCATTATTTAGTTTGGAGAAGTCACATATTTTTTTTTTTTTTTAGTTTTATGTATATAATGTGTTATCTTTAGTTCGATAAAATTCATAAAAGTTCTTTTTTAGGGTTTTCAATTAGGGTTTTAGATTTAGATTTAATTTTTTTTAGGTTTATTTATTTTTAGGTTAGATTAAGTTAGATTTGCTTTTTAGATTTTGTATTAATAATAATAAAATAAAAAAAAAAATAAAAAATAAAAAAATTTTTTTAGGACCTTAGTCTTTAGATTAGACTTTTATAATTTTCCTTTAGTTTAGATTTTTGCTTTAAAATTTTGTCAGAAAAGCATAAAAAAACATCGTGGAAATCTTTTGCCAGTTAAAGTTTTAGCCTGGAAATTTTATCATGTTCTATATTTTTGCTGAGGCTACAAAGTTGATGTGATATTAATGTTTATCTTTTACATGATTTGGCGTCCTTGAAATAATGATATCTGGTTAATGTTCGAATTCGCACGGTTGTATCTTTCAAAGCTATTAATTAAAATTTGCCAGATCATTGTTAAAAGCATTGTGAATTTACTGGATATCTTGCATTTTTCGAAGTTATTTGATGATAAATGATTGCTGTGAACAGTTTACATCTCTGCAACATACAGTAAATAATCACTTAAACGTCAAACCCATAAGGCACTGGTCCATCAAATTAGACAAATCCATTTAGTGCTTTTCTCTTTCGTGTCTCCCAAACCAACTGGTTCGCAGTTGGTCATCCTTTTCCTTTTAGGGTCTACCCCCCTTAGCCGTGGGAGACAGCCTTAAACGGAGAGATCGGGGATCAGATTGACAGCCCCCGATCTGAGCGTTGTCGTGACAATCTGTGCGACAACATTTTTTGGCACCATTGCCGGAGACAGAGTTTTTCTGTTCCTGGTGTTTCAACGACATTCATCTTCTCATCTCTCATCATTCTTTCATCTTTCTCATCTCTCATTTGAGCTGGCAGATTCAACATTTTTGGCGTCTCTTGATCTTTTCATCACCTTACCTTTCGTCATATCAGCAACTTCTTTTCAGCTAGTTTCTTTTTTGGGTGGCGACTCCATTTTCTTATTTTTCCCAGACAAGAAGCCTCCCTCATATCTGCTTGTTGGTTGTTTTTTGGATCCTGGAATTAGATTCATTGTTCAAGTGGCGACTCCACTTCCTTCATCGATTGATTTTCTTGAGCAGAGATCTCGTTCTATCATCCAGTTGGTCCCTCGTTATTCATTGTGGATTATTCGTTTAAACCATGTCATTTTACTGATGATCTCCATGATATTCCGGAAGTGGCCATCTCTAAATTACCTTTGTTCTCAAGTGGTGATTCAGTCGCTGTAAAAAGGCATCTAGGCTTGTTCACTCGCATAATGATCATATATTGTAGACCCCCTCGGTACAATCACGAAGATGTCAAAATGCGTCTTTTTGTCTTTTCTTTAGAGGGTGATGCTTTAAATTGGTTTAATAATTGTCTTGAAGGTTCCTTCACTTCTTTACAAGATATTGTCAATGCTTTTAAGGATAGATATGGTTATCTAGATAACTCGCTTTGTGCCCCTAAAACTGTGCAGCAAAATGAAAAAGGTCCAGCTGTCGGTGAAAGATTCCAAGACAATTCTTCATATCAGAATGTGCCATTACAGATCAAGTTCATGATAATGGAAAAGCAGGGACAAATGATAATGAAAAGGAAGATCAAAAGCAAATTATACAAGAACTAATGTTGCTGGTGAAAAATATGGAGATCAATCAAACTAATTACGCCAATGATGTGAGAACTTTATGTGCCCACCTTGAAAAACGTAATAGGGAGATGGAAATCATGCAACATCAACATGCTAAGGAAATTGAAGCCATGAAGATTAATCACGACACATAAATTAGTTTTATGCGAAGCAAGTTGTCAAGCTTAGAGGAAAATATAACGACCATGAAAGCTAATCATGATAGGGAAATTAATTCTATGCAAAACAAGTTATTAACTATGGATGAAGAAATGACTATCATGACGTTTGATCATAATAATCAGTTGGCTACCATGCAAGCAAATCATAAGGAAGAGATAAACTCTTTGCAGCATTGCTTGATGATCATAAAGGAAAAAGACGATAATCAGATATGTCTTCAGAAAAAGTTATTGACCATAGAAGAAGATCATACCAGGGAAATCAGTGCTATAAAGGTTGAACACTCTAGCCCGATAAAAGCCATTACAATATAGGAGACATCAATAGATTAGGAGCCTTCTCATTTGCTGCAACAAGCTCCATCTTATTATAAGGAGGTCATTGGTTCGATTGAAAGGTGGTTAATTGAAGGTGATCCAGATAAACATAAAAACGACAAAGATCAGATGCAAGATGAAGAAAAACATGTCATGCATATCTTACATACTTCATGTAAGAGCTTTGAAACAGAAAGTTCCACGTCATCAGTAATACAGCCTGCCACAAAGAAAAAGCGCAAGAGAAAGAAAATGAGAAGAAGATTTGATGCATCAGACGGCCGTGAGCAGCTTGATTTTTGGATAAGAAAAAGTCCTACCATATGTAAAATTGGACATGGCACATCCGACAAGCAGCCGACAGATTTGCCTGAAAGCAGGCAAATGCTCAGTATACACTATATTGAACACATCTGATGCCATGGGGCATCCCCTGTCTTTCTAACCTTACTCCTTGTCATTTCAGCATTTTGTTTCTGTTTTAGGATTAGATTTACTTTTCATGTTACTAGATAGTTAATAAATGAAGAGCTTTTATCTTTTCATTGTGCTTAATTGTTATATGATGATTTTTGAATGGACGCTATTTATTTTTGCTGTGTGGGGCGTGGGTGCAGATTCTGGATTCTCACATTCCTACAGTGCAGCAACGTGTCCCCAAGTACAGCCAGATGTTGACCGCTGCGTGTCAACTACCCATAAGCAGTACACCCCCTTTTTCTTCGCAAAAAGGGACAACGCTTGATCGAGATGTTCGTGCCATTCGACAATCATCGTCATTCTCCTGATCATATTAAGTTGTAAACCCAGTCTACATTTTGATGTAAATAATCTTAGCAGAGCTGAGTCATGTATGTAAATTGCCTAGGTGGACCTAATTTTCTAGTGATAATCTTCATTCCGAAAGGTTTTTCGTCTCACCGATCCATGATCGGC
>APFE030712416.1:3732-24791 GCA_000404065.3 Pinus taeda
GGATCCGCAGTCAAACTCTAGTTGGACGGCCGAGCCCCTAAAATCAAGGGCACTCGGTGGCTCATCGTTTTTTTGTATAAGTATGAAGGCCTTAGCCTTAGATGGTTGTTGAAACTCTCGCATTATCATTGTAATTTTGGAGCACAGTTTGTTTTGTTCCTTTTTGTAAGCCAATTCGGCATGACATCAGTTTATGAATAAAGAAGGCAGTTTATGATCTATTTCTGAGTTTTCTTAGGAGACTATAGCTCTCAGGTTAGGGCCCAACCTGAGAGCCATAGATCCCCTCTGTTGTAGTATTGTTTCCATTTCATTTCCAGCACTTTAAGTTTTCATTTGCACATGCAATTCGAATTATAGTTTGATGATTTGGTTTTCTCATGAGTAGGATAGATTTTGCTTATGGTACAGTTGTTTCCACTTGCTCAGTGTAACAGAGGATATATGCCATCAATTGTAGCTCCAGCAAAACGATTGTTAAGGCTCACTGCCATCTCTCTTGAAGATTGGGGTGCAGTCCATAACTAGCCACCAAAAACATGCATTACTTTACTTGATGATTGCTGCAATACAGTCTTGGTCTTGATTAAATGCTTCCTTGTCAGTCACACCTGCACACACACTTTCATTACAGCCTCATACACATTTCTCCTCGCGTTTTGGATTGCTGTTCATTGAATTTTCGGCATAAGTAATTTAAGTTGATGTATTTTCGGTTTGGCGACAGTCACAATCATTCATTTCATCTACACTCCTCTCTTTCCCATTCCACTACCATTACCTCCATCTTGATCACGCATGCAACCACATCCCCTCGACCCTCACTTCATTCTGTCCTCTCCTAAAGTCTCCCATTCCTCACGTAGCTTCATTCCTTGGCCTTTCATCGACTTCACTTCAACATACTCCCTACACCCGTTTCCCATCTCATCCTTCCACTTCTGAGCCATCACCAGCCTGATCCCTACTTCGCATATCTCTTCTTATCATTCCATCACTCATCCATCACGTTAATCCTTCACGGTAGATCATCCTGTAGCAGTTTAGAGACATCCTGTAGAAACCCCTGAGTATCCTGTAGGATCCCCTGCAGACATCCTGTAGGAGGTCATTCACTCGGTTGCCGAGCTTCTGAACGTGGAAAACCTCTGTGGATGGATGCCGAGGGTCCATAGGGACCTCATCTAGCCTCCGCAACCTATCCCACGTTTTCCTTCCTTCTCCATCCAATCTGCACAACTAAATCCTAATAAGCACAAAATTGCAATCATTCCACCTACTTAATGAAAAGCACAAAAACATGTCTTTTATGATGCAAGTAGTTTAGATCCATGCACTTTCACTTATTAGAGGTATTAGCAGCATTGGTAGAAGTTTCATTCACATGCATTGCATTATAGAAGTTAGACTGGTTAAATTAGGGTTTCCTAGGTTTACATGCTTTGATTTACTTTTAGTTCATTTTTGTCAAGTAGACTAGTCTTCTTTGAGCTAGCTTTCATCCATCATTGATAGAGCTTCTTCTGTGAGCCATAGAAGTTGGCTTGAGCCCTAGCGGACTTGTGCCAGCTGATCAAGTGACAGCTGCGACAAGAGCTAGTACTTGTCCATATAGCACCGTCACTTCCAAGTTTGTACGAACAACCGGGTTGATAAAATGAGAGACAGGAAGCCCCAGGAGTTGTAGCATTATTGCTACAATACTGGAGCTCACCACTTACCCTCTTTCATGATTGAATCATGATTGTTCAACATTTTCTCTAACAATTTAACATCTTTGTTCCATGGATTGAATTCTTCTATGAAGTCTTCTCCTTTCATCTTTACCTTCTTGCTCACTTGTGCCAAATCTCCTCCAGCAATTGCAACAAAACCTGCATTCACAAAACACTTGTTAAAATTAAAAACATGAGGCCTCGGTGCCTCTTCTTTCTTTGGCAACATTTCAGTCTGTTGCTCTATTTCCTCTTCCTTTGTCAGCATATTAGTATGTTGATTCAAATTCTGAGCAGAATTCATGACACTGTCCATTGGTCTCTCTTCCACACCATTTTTTCTAATGATGCCTTCCTGCTCTTGTCCACTATATTGAACTCCTCCTCCTTTAACCTGTTGTTGGTTATCTTTACTTTGAAATTTTTTGATTCCTACTGCCTCTTTACCATCTTCAAACAATCTCTGCTCAATCTCTTTGATCACATACTCATATTCATTCATGCTATTTAATGAACCTACAAACAAATTATTGCATCTTCCTGTCTCCATGACTACTAGAGACACATCTTCTTCTTCAGAAACTATAACTACAACTTCTGTTCTACCATTAGGTTCTCTCATTAGTTTCTCCAACAGTTTAAATTCATGTTCACACTTAGCAAGCACTTCATCACAATGCTCTCTTCTTCCAGCTTCATCCTTCACATGCACTGTTATAGTATTAAAATACTGTCTTTCGTTGACCCTTGTAATCTCAAGGTCTTTCTATTGTAGTAAATCATTACTTCCATCATTCAAGAGGTCTTCTCCATCATACTATGTTCTCCTAGAGAACTCCTCCAGAATTTCGATATCTTCAAAAGACTATCCATCCTCTTCAAAACACTCACTAACAAAAGAGTATTGTCTCAGACAGGGATTCCAAATTCCTTTTCCCTTTTTTATGTATTTTTCATAGACTTCTTCCTTCTTAACATCTTTCAGTAGATGTTCTTCTTCCCTATTATCTGTCTCAACAGTTTCCATGGCTATCTCCACTATGCCTATCATCATAGTGAATTGATGATCCTTTACTATGTTTTCAACTAACATAGTCTCTTCCTCAAGTTTTCCTTCATTCCCTTGCTATTTATCTCCTCTGAATATATCTTCAAATGGTTATTTTTCTCCTACAATATCTGCCATCATACACGAGCTATCAGTTTTAAAAATATAACACCCAATGGTCTCACTTGATGGTTCAGTCATCATATCTCCTTGTTGTTCTAAATCATTCATATGATTCAGAAATTCTCTGGTAGACTCTTCTTCAATTTCCTCAAGCCCTTCATTTAGTTGCTTGACATCTTTCTTCAGCTGCATATGAGATCTATCTACCTCATCTTCTTCCATAATAGAATTTTGATTATGCTGGTCTTTTTCCTTCTTCATGACAATATCAGCCAATTGTCCTTCACCTGCAAACATACACAAATTTTCAGATTTAAAACCATGTGACCTTTCAACCTTACTTGAAGTTTCAGTCTTCAAGTCTTCATCTTCACTATCTCCCAGAAATTCTCCTTGTTCTGGTTCACAAATGAATTCTTCCATTTCTAACTCAACTTCCTTGAGTTTTCCCTTCAACCATCTTATTTGCAATTGTTGTAGCCTTCTCTGCATCTCATGCCATTCCACTGTCTTCTTCCTCAAGACCCAACCTATTCTCTAGCTTTCCTCAAGCATTCTCCTTAATGCATTGAGTTGTTCTTTTAATTCAGCAACCTTTTTGTCAATTTCTTCCTGACTCATCTTCTTGACATTTGCTTTGGCATCCTCTTTCTGATATCCTCTACTGTGGCTTCTCTCTAAACCTCTGCTATGACTATCAATAGTCATCTTCTTCTCTTCTTTCTTTATGAGCTCCTTTGCAACAAGCCTCTCCAACAGCTAGTCCTCCTGGCTGCAATCTTACCTCACTAAGCTCTCCTCACTCAGTCTTTTGGTAAGCACATGTCCTCTAGCTGGAACCTCCCCTTCTTGAACAACACCTTTGCTCCTTCTATGATTCTGCAATCTCTCACTCTCTCTTGAGAACACTTCAGCTATCCTCTCTATCCAATCTCTTGTTAGATTCTTCAGGTTCACTGCCACTTCTCCTTTAGAGTATTCTCCTTACTCTGTCTTTATGAACTCACCTGTTCTTCTCACAACTTCTCTTGCTGTCACCTGTGCATTAGTATAAAAAACACACATTCTTAATTTAAAACAAAACATACCTTCAAGATCTCAGCATGATCTTGTTTCATCCATTCTTCTGCACTTTGAATGGATTGTCCTCTAGTTGGTTTCCAAGTCCTCTTTCCTTCAAAAATTTCATTAAGCAATCTTGCTTTCTCCTTCCTTCAAGGAATCGTATGTTCCTGATATTCCAAACCTCTACTGGGACTGCTACAGTCTTCTTAGAACTTTAAAAGTTCTCTTTTTACAGATTACAAATCTGCTCTGATACCACTAATGGTGTAGGGTCCCAGCATATAACCATACTTAACCAAACTGATGCCAGGGTAACCACCCGCACATACCCACAGTATGCAATTTTCAATGATAATGCATCTACAACTGTCCCAAGTCATTTGAGTCTACAATGGAGTCAATTCTACAGAACATAAATGGTCATGACCCATTCATCAGCAGTTCCTGTACATAGGAACTCAATCAACCCGCCTGAATCCTCTATCGAGACTATAATATGAACCTTTTAGAACCAAAGTCCACGTATATATAACAATGATCCTTCATATATTTTGGTTGCATATCTATATTACCACAAAACACTACCGGCACTAATCTCTCGGTGAAACCCTTACACAAAGGAATTCCACGCAAATATGCCTTATTCCTCCTTTATACAGTTTTTCACAGAACCCGAGGCTAAAACCTCATCCCAATCGCTATCAGCAGTTATCAATGGTCATATACATATGGCCATCACCCTTCTTTGACTCCAATCTCTGATATCGGAGCAAATACACATGTTTTCGCTTAAAAGTCATGCCATATAAACTATTAGAAATATTAATATTTGGGAATACAAAGGAAATTCTCCCTTGAACTGATACGCCAGATTTCAAATTCTATAGAACCGTGACTATAATATCGTCGAGTTTGGCCTTTACATAATCCGCACTTCCATTTCACCAAACTCCGATGGTCCGAGCTCTGATATTCCAATAATCGCTATTGTCTATCGGAACTTCCCGTAGTCTTAACTTCTTTCACTACGAAACACTAATTGCATGATTGCCAATTGTATTGTCGGCGATATCACCAATCACTTGTCGGAGTTGATATATTTGTGGTTGCCGTCCTTTGTTACCCCCGAAATGTGATTCGACTTTCAATCGTGGTTGTTGATCTTTGAAGATCCAATGACTACTAAGTATCAAAACTGGACTTCTCCGCTCGTCCCTTTTACTTGGAAATTCCTCACGTTTTCTTCAATTCTTCAGCGATTTGGTTTCTTTAAAGGTTTCGGCCTTCTGATCCTTCTGCTGTGCCACTCTGATGCTCCAATTAGATTCAATGGTCACTTCGATTCTCCTGAATCATTCTTCTCTCTCTGTTGTCCACTTGGGTTCTGTTTTGCCCAATTCACTTCGTTGTTCTGATCATGTGTGCTCAATGTCTCCTCTACGTGTTCCGCAGAACTCTGTCTGCACACCTTATGTAACATAACCTACAAGTTCAATTCGTAATTCATCATAACCACACAATTCACACTCTATTGAGACATTAAGAATTACTCTGTATATCTATTAATGTAAAAGACAGATTACATGCGAGACTCCTCGGTCTCGCTCATCCACATACACACAGGCCAGATTCTACTATCGGTGGCCTCCTCCTTCTACTCGTAGGCTTACATATTTTTATATGGAAACTAAAGGATTGGATTAATATGAAGGACATGATCCCATCCTCTAACAAAATCCCTAAAGCTTGCTACATGCATACATATGTGGCAGAATTTTATGCACTCTAGCTTTTCTCTATTCTAAAACAGAAAAGCCCCGTGTTTTTCTCAATGCTCCACATCTATTCTCCCTTTTATGCCTAAAAGCTCTCCCTTGCTCCTAGGATCATGGAACTACTCATGTTCTCATTTATTTGTTTTCAGAGCATCTAATTAAATCATATTTAAATGCCAAAATATTACATTGACTTGAGACTTAGGAAAACTATTTCCTAAAATGCATGACCCCCTATGTCTACTAATTACAATGACTTTCCCTTGGTTGAATGTTCTTGCATCAGTGGAGCCTGATTATATTCTTTATTCAAAGGTATCACCACATTGGACCCCAGTTCATAATGTGGTGGCAACGCCGCCCGAAATATTTGTTGCTGCAAGGGGGATCTAGGGGGGTGACAACGATCTTTAGGAGCCCCACCCCCACCCAGCAAGGGATTGAGGGTAGCGCCCCCAAAGCTAAAAATAGATGTAAATTTGCCTTGTAAAATGTTGTAATTTTGCAGTCAATCTGGGCCATTCATTAGGCAGAGGTCTAACGGTAGAAGTTATGTTTAATTTAGGTTTTTTTGCCGTAGAAGGCAACCCCTCGCTATATATTAGGGAATTGTATTGCGTCTATGTAGATCTGTATTCTAAGTGAAAAGAGAGAGGAGATTATGTGAGAGCAAAGAGGGAATTACAATGGATTTGTTGTAGGTTGTATCTCTTCAGTTTGTTGGATATATAAAAGGAAGGACTGGCTGTTTTTCCGTGGTGGTAGCCCAAATTGGGTGAACCACGTATATTTGTGTCTCTCTTGTTTTATGTTTTTTCTGTGTTTATATTTCTTCAATATATTTTATGTGTTCCATTGCTCTGTAATATATAATTTTCTAATAGAAGCCTCAAGTTCTGCATCTACCATATGTATTTTGGAAACAAACCCTGATCCAAATTCGCAAATCCCACCAATCCTACCTGCTTAAGTATATAACATGTCATTTTATAAATATTTTGCATCTTCTTATATTCGACTTCATTGTGTTGATGTTAGTTTTACATCTCAGGATGAACCTACTCTAAGCCGCTTGCTTGAAAATTTTTACCTTAATGAATCATAGTCAATCATGGTTAACCAAGTTCCACCTTAATCAATTATATTCAGTCATCATCAACCATAGACAACAATGATTGAATATAGTTGACAATGATTATCTAATTTAACTATAATTCACTATGAGAGACTATAGTTGACCATGTTGAACATCTTGACTTTAATTGAACCTAATTGAGTATAGTTGATTATTTTTAACAAGAGTATAACATGGTTGAGTATTGTTGACCACATTTAGCTTGTCAACCTAGTTGAACTTGGTTGGCTATAGCTTACCATGGTTAACACTAGTTGACTATGGTTAAATATGATCAATGCATGATTGACATATTGTTGACTATAGTTCAATATGGTCAACCATTTTTTTACCATGTTCACTATGGTTGACCATATTCAAGCATGGGCATCCAAATTTGACCATGTTGACCGTACTTGTCCACTTGTGACCATAGTTGAGTATTATTGCCTATGGTTTCCCATTAAAAAAAATAGTTTAGAATCTTGTTACATGTTTGTTTAGATGTATATATGTTAAACTCTATATTTTACATATACATTTCTGCAATAAAACATATTAAAAACTTGGCCTTAAGGTCCATTAAAAATATACATCAAAATATTGTCATATAAGTATGTTGTGTCTTATATAGGTCAAGTACATAACAAAACAAATAATTGTAACATCATATCAAAACATAATAAGTGTATCCATCAATGATCACAAAATAGTCCACGTATTGAATAATCATGAAGCCTAAAAATTACCTTCCATAAAGGGTTTGTGATAAGATGCTCATTCATGTCCATCTATGTGCTCTAAAATGTGCCATGTGCCTAAAGCTTGGTGAGAGCCTTCTTTAGACAACATCTCAGTTGTTATATTCCTTTTCTCTATAAATATGACAACAACAAATATGGTCACAATATTATTTGAGTAAAAAGATTTCTCCCATCATTAAATTTTTATGATCCTTTTTAATGTGAACTATACCATAAAACTTGAGATAAATGTTTCAATACTTAACATGGATTTGTGCTTATGAATATTTACTCACTATTTACTTTATATAATTATACTAATTTACGAAATAAGTTATAACATTTTATCTTATCCTATCACTTAACCAAATTAAATTAATCTACTAAATTATATATTTATGAATCAAATAAATAAATATTAACATTATAACCACTCATATATCATATATTATTAGCGCTTCAATCATTTATAAATCTTTACTCTTTTCATAAATCTTTATTTTTTTTCAAACTTTTATCTTTAAAACACTTCTATTATTAAATGAGAATATTTTTTTATATCTATTATTATAACTAAGTTGTAAAAAAGAGCATCACTAATTGCTATTTAAAAATTAATGATTTCCACAGCATTAAAACGAAATAAAAAATTATTTGTTTATATATTTACAATAAATAAAATAAATTTTCAAATGTATGATATCCACAAAGATTACCAACTATGAACAAAACAAAATAAAATCTTATATGTTTATATGAAATAAATTTTAAGAAAATCTAAAAATTATATCATATCATATATATATAATTTTAAATTTCATACAAATTAAAATATATAAATGTTTAATTTTCGTACACATCTGATGTACATCAGGACCAGTGAGGTGCCTCTTATATATAATTAACCCTCATCCTTAACAAACATTAGATTAAACCACACTCACCTCCTTCACCCTCTGCTTCATCTCCTCCGCCGCCATTACTCTTCGCACTACCCTTTCTATCACATCCCTATTTGCCACGTCATCGCTCGTCTTCAACTCCACAGCCACTTTCTTAGCCAGAAGCATAGCGTTTAACGGCTAGTCCGAATGGAGTGGCCAGCCGTGATTGATTTAAAAGGTTGGTTGTAATTTCAATTACAAGAGTACATGTTCATAGTTTCTTTTTATCCTAATAAAAATTAAAAATAAATAAATAACTAACCTATAATTTTTATTTTTTATTTTTTATTTTTAATTAAATTTATTTCTATAATATAAAATAAAATAAATTAAATTAAATTTGTAGATGGCAAGTTGTGTTATATATCAAATTGATCCAATTATTTTTTTTGTCAATTCTTTTATTTGGTTTAAACACTCTTGCAGTCCAAATACTATTCCATTTCTCAATGGTTTTATTAAAATAAAATTCAAGTTTTATGGTGGTAAAATGGAGAAGTATGAGAATTTTTTTAGCTAAAGAGTGACAGAAATAAGAATGTTTAATCACCCAAAAACATCATCTGTAAAATAAGAAGATTTTGAATTTTGAAAAATAAATTTAAGAAAATTTTAAGAATATATATATATATATATATATATAATTATTATTATATTTTAACCAAGATAAAAATGTATAGTATCACACATCAAAATTCCAAAGTTTCAATCTCCCATCTAGGATATAGGGTTTTATTTATTCGTCTTTTAAAATCATAACTGACCTGTACAAACGTGATGTATAACGAAACTAAATTATTTAAATCTAAATAGTGATTTCGGTGAACTATACTTTGAAACCAAGGCTGTAAAATGCTTCTAAAATGTTGAAAAGCATTAGCGAGAGGACCAGATGATAAGGACATATAACTACTTGAAATAATAGTCCTCTGCTATGTCTTCATATATATAACTCATTTGAAGGGAAAGGTGGAGTGGAGTTATTTTGATCCAATCAAGAAAAACTTTTAACTACCTGGAAAAAGGGTAGTTTGGATTATCATTGACTTATGTTGCTTATCCTATTGATTACTGAAGGATCGAAGTATATAAATGTGAGGATATATTCGGTCATGGAAGAGGTCAAAAAAATTCTTTCTAAATTAGTATGTGAGAGGACATTGCAAAGTTTCCAAATACTTCTCGTTATTCTAATTGATGAAAATTTGACTTTCTCATTCTTAAATTTATTTACTATCTTCACTGGAATTAATGGAATTTTTAATTTCAAATTAAAAGTATATAAAATTGACAAAGTAGATAAGCTAGATAAGCTCAAAAGTGCATCTAAAATTATTGCCTTGCTAAGAACTTGTTTTTTAGAAGGTAAATAATAAAATAATAAATTAAAGTTACAATATCATGAAACATTTTGTAGGAGTGAAATCATGTTTTTTCATGGACCATTAGTGATTAATTCTAAGTGGTATGGTTTTCCTTGAATAAGGATAATGATAACCCATAAGTGGTATATTTCACATGGTATGATTTTCCTTCAATAAAGGTGATGATCGCTGACATTTATTAACCAATAGCAACTAGTAATCACTGTCAATACTGAGTAATAATAATTTTTTAGCTTGTATATCCAAAAAAATAAAAGAATAAGTTCAATAGATCTCTTTTCTTGTTGTAAAGACTATTGAAAATTTACAAGTACCCCCACTTCGAACCTCTTGTTGTCTAACCTCAACAACCGAAAACAATGGTCCCCAATTACATTTTGAAAGTATGTTTTTACATTTGAAATTTGAAATTTGAAATACAAAATAGACAATAGTTTTGAATAAACATTCCTTTGTACTCCAGAAATGAAGATCCACAAACAAACTTGACCATAAATGATCTATAGATAATATTCACAAATTAATACCTAAAAAAGTATGTATATATACCTTATTTCAATGTCAGCAAAGGTAATTGTAGTTTAAACTTTGAAGGATGAAGCGATTTTTTTTGAAATGTTATTCTATCTATACACAATGATTATGGTATTAAAATGAATGGGAAAGCCATTATTTTTTACCACATAGATTTAAACATATTTTGGAAAAACAAATTTGGATTGATTATGGCATTAAAATGAATGAGGAAAGAATACAATGATTTTTCACCTTCATACATACTTTGGGAAAGCAAATTTGGAATCTCATGGTCCTTGAATGTGCATATTGGCACAATCTATGGGAGATTTAGGAAGCAAATCCAACGAAGATTCATACATACTTTGCGAAAACAAATTTGGACACTCATTGTTTTTGAATGTGTGTATTGGCACAATCTATGGGAGATTAGGGAAGCAGATCCAACCATCTTTTTGCATGTGAATTTGTGTGGTTTTTTTTGTGAGAACACCAACCCACAAGGAAACCACTTTCCCGCACATTTATCTTATGTTAGCCACTGACAGTGAAAACATAATTTCCCTATATATGATCAGAATTCTATTTCAAAGACCTATCCTATCTGAATATCCTATTTATACCAAAATGACTTGTTTATTTTTTAAACATTATAATAATAAATTGAATCTAAACAATACATTGAATGTATTGAACACTTATATTGATAATCTAAATATTTAACATAATTTCAATTTACATTTAAATATTTAAAAATAAATATTTATTTCAAATTTCGTAAATTTTAAAAATTAAATATTATTTCAAATTTCATAAATTTTAAAATCATATAGTTTTCCATTATATCTAAATATTTAAAGAATAAAATAATTTTTTCCAAATTTCATAAATTTTAAATTATATTTTTTATATATAGTGAATGTACCAAAATAAATAAATAAATTTATTTACATAATATTAAAAAAAATTAAAACATTATCTTTCATATATATAAAAATTTAAAATTTTTATACGAAATAAAATACTTGGAAACATTAATCATATATGTATCATATATTTAACTAAAATTTAAAAGCCATATCATTAAATCCTTCTTTCAAAAATATTTTCATAAAAATACTTCAAAACATTATATTATCTATATAAAAACATTCAACAATCCAGACAATAAAGCAACCCTAGAATCAACCCTCTAGCCTTCTCAACTAAACCCACTCTACCTTAAATCAATCCTCAAAATAAATCTCAGAGCACTGGACCAACTAAACCCATCCTGCCTTAGAATCAATCCTTAGAATAAATCTCAGAGCACTGGATCAACTAATCCCACCCTGCCCTAGAATCAATCCTCGGAATAAATCTTAGAGCACTGGTACAACTAAACACACGTGGCCTAATGTTCACGTTTTGTGAAAATTATTTATCAAGAAGCATAAATAATATTAAAAAACCAAAAACCATACTTGGTAACTCTAAAATTGTGATATTCATATATAAATCTCACAGGCACTGCATCTCACCTGAACCCCAACCATAGGGATAAAAAACACATTGACATTCAAGGTATCAACCTAAGGAACAAGTTGTTTCATTATTTCGAAAGAGGAGTCACAATCCATCAAATTTGCAAGCTCAACAATCTCTGAAGACGCTTCGATGAATTCCACTCCAGCACCATTGCAATGTACCTTCAAAATTCCATCGTCGTCCAAACACAGTCTCCCTACAAGTGGATAGAAGTGAACCAAAGCCTTCAGCAAGTTTTTCTTCAAGGACTCCATTGCAGAGGTGGATCCATGATCTAGGGTGGGTACATGATTGTTGAGCCCCAAAAATGGATAATTATATGGGCTCATTCAACCTCCTAATTCGACTTAATCCACCATTCTCATTATTTTATTGCATGTTTTTTATTATATTTATGCTAATAGAGTGAATTGGGTTAGTCATTATGCCAACAAGTCTAATGCGTGCTTTGTGTAGTCTTTTTGGTCAATTTGGAGACAAAATCAAAGGTTTAAATGAGCACTTAGCAGCCAAATTCGTAGAGAGGATTTTTAGGAAGGTGTCCCTTTCATTTATGGGCCCTTACCTCGAATTCTCCACCATCAGCTCGGAGTTCAAGGGCCACCAAATCAATTATCACAAGGGCAGCCAAGCGAGTCAAGTAGGACTGCTGTTAACTGCAAGTTTTGGGCAGCCGAGTCCCTAAAGTTTAGGAGGAATGTTGGGGTCCTCAATTTGTATAAATGAGAAGGCTTAGGGCCTCATTTGGGTTAGCCAGTAGTTAGTCACTTTGTAGGTAGAAGTTAGCTAGTTTGTAGTTCGATTTTAGTCTTTCTTTAGGCAATAGTTTAGCTCTGCATTTCAGCACATTTTCAAGTTTTCCTTGTGGACAGTTTTGATGTAATTCTTATTTTCTTGCTCAATAAAGATGAATCCAGCTTTGCACCAGCTCTAAATCTCTCTTAGGAGGTTGTAGCTCTTGGGGTTGGGCCCATCTCAAGTGCCCAGTACTTCCTTTTTTTACTTTCATGTGTCTCTGCTGCATTCTTAGAATAAAATCTGCTATTTAGATTTAAATATTGTTTTGTTATTTAGGTTGTTTTTTATGATTAAAGTAGCTTTTCATGTCCAGATTTGTTTGATAAGTTAATAACAGGGAAAAAAGCTCCAGAAAAGGGTCAACAACACTTTCGGTTTCACCTCTTCCTTATTGAATCAGGGCTGGAATTGAAGTAACTGTGCTGTCCCAAACAAAAACACTAGTTTGCTTTACCATGCAACCCTTAGTGTACTGTTTTCATTTGCAGAAGTTGGTTACATGTTCAGATCTCTGAAATGTTTCATTGCATAGTTGATATATATGGTTCTCTTTCAAATAAAGCTGTTGTTCATTCACTTCATTGTTAGCTAGATTAGATTAGCTAGGACTTTGATTACTTGTAAGCCTTTATTGGTTCAGTTGAAAGTGCATAGTGCAAAGCATCTCTACCACTCTTTCATCAACTCAAGCTTCATTAGAGCCATCTATTCCATCTCCTAACTAGGTTCCTCGTTTCATGTTTGTCCTCTTGCCCACGTAACCCTACCTTTTTGTGCAACCATTGTTTCAGCCTTCTTTGAGCTAATTCGGCCATCTATACCTTCTCACCACTCCATCCACCAGTCCCTGGGCCACTTCAGACCCCTATCCTACCTCCATATCCATTCTTGCATCTTCCCTCACTCATCCATCCTCCAAAATCCCATTTCTAAACATCCTGTAGAAAATTACAGAACATCCTGTAGAAATTCCAGAACATCCTATAGAACCCGTGCAGACTTCCTGTAGAAGCTCACGAAAGTGATTTCTTGAGATCCGATCATTGTGAAACTCTTAGGAAGGGTGCTAGGGACCCCTTAGGACCTCTTCTAACCTTCCCAACCTCCTACAAGCATTTCCTTCCGTCGATCCACCTTTGCACAATCAAAAATAGTAAAAGCACATGCATAATAATCCTACATCATTATTCAAAAATACAAAAAGATGTTTTCTTCAGATTTCATTATAAAAGTAGCTTAGACACATGCATTTTACCTTCTAAAGTCAATGGCATCTCATTCAGTAGCTTGCATCTTCCTTATTGCATCAGTAGGACTAGCTGGTAGGATTAGGGTTTGCTAGGGTTTGCGTTTCTTTTGGGCTTTCAGTTTCTTTCCGCAAGTAGATTAGCTTCCTTTGAGTTAGATTTCATCCATTAGTTAAAAAGCTTCTTCTAAGAGCCCATAGAAGTTGGCTTAAGCTCCTAGTGGACTAGTGCCAGATAACCAAGTGACAGTTGCGGCAAGAACTAGTACTTTTGCATACAGCACTGTCGCTTCCAAGTTTGTTACGAACGACCGAGTTGATAAAATTAAAGAAGGGAGTCCCAGGAGTTGTAGCATTATTGCTGCAATACTGGGGCTCACCACTCTTTTTGGCGTCGTTGCTGGAGAAGCGTCAGAGTACTGGTGATTGCTGCTATTCTTATATTTTCCACTACAACCTTCTGCTAAGTACTTTATTTCATTTCCATTCTGCAAATTCATTTCCGCAAAAGTAGAGTAGACATTTCCTCTTCCTAGATTAGCATTTCAATTCCGCAATTTCAATTCTACAAGCATAGATTAAAATTTCAATTCTGCAAGCGTAGATTAGCATTTCAATTCTGCAAGCGTAGCCTAGCATTTCATTCTTGCAATTTCATTCGAGCAAAATAGATTAGTCCTTTCGTGCTTTCATCTTAATTTCGCACTTTCATTTCAGCAAGATAGTTAGTTGTAGTTCAATATATTTTAGTTTTGTAGGTACAAGCAGAAAAAGCAAAAATCAACCAAAAAGATTTCCTTTCATGCCTTGTAGGAGTAGAGATAATTCAGAAAAATGATTCAACAATACCCCCACTACTTCACACAGCCAACCTTCTCTTTTCTTCGATGGCTGTGATTAAAGAGCCCTTAGGTGGAGAACAAGACATATTTAAAGAACCTCTAGGGGAGAAGAAGAAGAAAAAAATTTCCACTGGAGAAAATGGCTACAAGCAGAAATGTTGGGAGCAGTACTTTTTCTTCCAACTCAATCTTTAGAGGCGAATGTGAGAATCTGATGGAAGATTTCAAGAGAGAGATGAAGCAGTTTCTTTCCACGCAACTAGATACCTTACAAAGCCAAAGGAAGCAAGAGGAAGCCAAGAGGGCTTTGGCCATCTTTTGTCCAGGTGCACTAGAAAGCATCCTAGGAACGAATGTCCATTGTACTCCATAGAAGTGTGTTTTGTCTGTGAAGAATACCATCCTAAAGATCAGTGCCCTTCCTTGCCTGGAATCAACGCTGCATATGAAAGGGCCAAAGAAGTCCCTGAATCACTCTATTATATGAAACAAAGGAGGCCATATGGACCCATACCTTACCAGCAGGAACTGCAAGGGACATCTAAGACCTATTATGACCCCTATCAAGCCACTTTCATGCCTTCTTGGGGTCCCCCTGCTCATCCTCCCTGGTTCACACCTCCTCCTTGTTCCTTCACAATCCATATTATGCTCAACCAGTTGTTCATTCGTTTCACTCTTATGCTCAGCCACAGCCTTAGTGGAATGCACCTCATCAGGGGTGGAGGCCCCAGTACAACTCTCCTCCCACTCATTTTCCTCCACCACCTGCCCAACCACAACCCCATCCGCATCCATCTCAAATATACACCCCCACTTAGCTACCCATACCACCATTTCCAAATCCGCACATTGGAATAGCTCAACCCAATTGCAAAGTTGAGGCACAACATGCCCAAATGACTCCTCTTGAGCTCAATGATCTTCACCATAGCTCAGAAAGAGTATTGCAAAAAAGAGATTATCTTGAAAACATTGAAGGAACAAAGGCAAAAGAAGATTCAAAAGAAAAGATCAAAGAACCATGGGCTGCACTTGATGAAGAAAAGAGATTAGAATCAGAGATCGAGAAATCTCCCTCATGGCTACCATCAAATCCTCCATGTATTCAAGAGAAAGATCAGCAAAAAGAGGAAGATGAGAAAGTCATGGTAGAAGGTGACATGGAACATGATCCAGATCAGCAAAAGGACCAAGGATATCAGAGCTACATTGAGATATGGTTTCAGATGGTCATTAAGTTGCAGTGGTACTCTCTTCCTCAGCTATGTTTGATCCCTTCAAAGTCAGATCATTTGGTCTCTGAAATCTGGATAGCTGTCAAAGCATGCATTTCAAGCCTCCACATCATTTTGTCTCTAATCTCGATGTGCACATGGCTCCATTGGAAGTATTCTTATACTTGAGAACGATTTTGTTTTTCAAGTAGGGTAGGGTAGAAAAAAAAAAAAAAAGAGAAAAGAAAAAAGAAAAAAATGAAAAAATGGAAATAAGAGGAAAAATCTAAGGTGAAAACCTCCTCAGAGGCGCCTTAGATTGGCTCATTGGTTGAAAACCTCCATGAGGCGGTCAATGGGTTGGAAAAAATGAAAAAAGAGAAAAAAGAGAAAAAGAAAAAGAAAAGAAGATCCTTGGGTGAAAACCTCCCTTGGAGGCGCCCAGGGCAGGCAATTAGGGTGAAAACCTGCATGAGGCGCCCTAGTTGTTTTCAACAAAAATAAAAGAAAAAAAAGAAGAAAAAAGAAAAAGAGAAATCAGGACTAATCTCTGTAAAAAAATTGCAGGTTGCAGTGAATACTTTGCAGAAAAAAGGGGTGCACAAAACGAGGACAATGATTCGTACTAGGCTCAAGGACACCCCCTCAGACACTCCCTCCATGTCCACTCACCTCTCCTAGGATTTGGTCACATTCGGGTTGAGATTGGGCCTTCTACAGGAAGCTACAGGCGTTTCTACAGGAAGTTCTGTATTTCTACAGGCAACATCATGTAGAACCTTCAGGCGAGACAGATTCGATTTTGGAAGGGAATCTAAAGCTTGGAATCTATTGGTTAGGCCTGCAAGCATCCATGTTTCCATTCCTTACCCCTTTCCATCTTTTTTTCCACCTCATTGTGCTTCTTTTATGAAAACTGTGTTTTCTACAGGAAGTTCTGTGTCTTCTATAGGAAGCTTACAAAAAAGCCAAATTGATCTCCAAAGAGGACCCGAAAGCTAGGAATATGTCCATGAGGCCTGCACATATTCATGTTTCCATCCCTCACCCTTTTCCATCATTTTTTCCACCTCATTGTGCTTTTTTTATGAAAATTGTGTTTTCTACAGGAAGTTCCTGTAGAAATTACAAAAAGCTAAAAATGGATTGGTGAACATGATAGCTTCCTCAAGGGTTCAGAAGTCCTCCTACAATTTTCAGACTCCTCCTCCATCATCTCCATGCCTGCATCATAGCCCAAGCTCAGTTTTTCTTTCCATGCAAAAACTTGCAGAATGCTTTGAAGAAGAAAAAATACATAGAACAGAATTTGCTTTTTCCATAACTTGAAAACCGTGCATCCATTTACAAAACCGTTTTACAAGGAGTTGTATAGGGACGATGGAAACATGCCCGAGCAATTTCATCCAATTCCGGTGCACGGTTTCCAATAAATCTGTCTCCATCACCTTCAGCCATTTTTGCATTTTCTCCATATCCGTGCATCCATTTCAAAACCTGTTTCATGGAGAGATGCACATGGGTGATAGTAGCCTACCCTAGCAGTTTCAGCCAATTTCGATGCACGGTTTCCGAGAAATTGATCTCTGTAATTTTCAGCCGTTTCCCTTTTTTCGCGAAATCTATGCATCCATTGATCTCAATTTTGCTACGGGAGGTGCATAATGATGATAGGAACATGCTCAGCAAGTTTCAGATCGATCTGGTTTGTCGTTCAGGAGCAATGGCGAAAACAAATTTCTGTCCTGTGAAAATTCAGCAGCAGCAGCTTGAGGGTGCATATCTGAACGTGAAGACCAACTCCTACAGCATGGATCCAGCCAGAGGATACCTGCACAAGAAAAAATAGCCATGAATCAGCCACCAAGCCATCATGCAACCACAGAAACCAGTGCATGCAACAAATGGAAGGCCACAGCACCTCACAGCAACCATTCGACTTCCAGGTACGTGACTAAAACTCATTCCTCTCATTGCATGAATGTAATTTGAAAACTACATGAGCAATGAGATGGTTAGGATTAAGAAAATTGGTGGCTAGTTAGCATCCAGTTCAAGAGCACTCAGTGGGTGAATGAGACACGTGCGCTCAGCCATCTCAAGAGGAAATCGGGAAATAGGTAATGATGACTGTTTGACCTTCAACGTAATTGATGGAGTGATCATAGGTAGGGAACATGATGTTTTGTGACGGCACTGCCGTCTGCATGGGCCAGTGCATGTTTTTGCCACCTCACCACAAATCACACAACAATTAAAGAAGGCTCGGCTGAAAGTCACAAACTACTGTTCATTTTCTCTTACAACATCCTCAACTGAAGTATGCACGAAATGATTAACTAGTCATCCTCCACTGGTTTTTCTACCTGTCTTCGAGATTCTGCTGCGTATCAGGCTCGCTCAGAGGTGCAGGGGCGCTCTACAGGCATTTCTACAGGAAGACGTTCTACAAGAAAGTACAACAAAGCCTTCCATAGCAGAAAAGCTCAAGTTTTTCTTCATCAAATTTGGATCTTGAAGAGAGGTAGGCTCAAAAACACCATTCCCATGCATGATATTTCGAAAGGTAATGAACTAGCTTGTTTGAAGTGGGGAAAATTAAAACCAGTCTGCTTGTGGGTTAAGAATGGTGGTTTGCTTATATGATACACATAATTTCTTTTAAATGGTGCTGCGTTGTACTCACCTCCATGATTCCTGTTAACAAACTCTCCCCACTATTATGACAAAATGCTGTAAGGCTCACCTGTGCATGTATCAATTTTTTTGTGTGACTGTTATATGATTGGTATAAAAATCTGCTCTGCACTCTGTCTGTGAGAGCTTCATTCCCTTTGACAAGTTGAAGTCTTGGGCGGCAGCAGTACTTTAACTAGAGAATTGGTGAAAGGGGGAGATACAAATAGTAGAGAAACCCTGACCTGAGAACCAAGGGGGAAAACCACATCCGAATTTCTAGTCTAACCAGAGCTCAAGCCGAAAACAGGGTATCTTCACCATGCCTGGAGGGTTTATGAGAAAGGAACCCTCGGATTCCAAGAAATTGAGAGAAACTCCTGAGGTGGTAGACCTGTTTACCCATGCAAAGTGGATGACCTTCTATGATAAAATCCAAGGTGACGATGATGAAATAACATAGGAGTTCCTAAGGTCCCTGCAGCCCAAATCAAAAACATTGGCAACTGTAAATTTCAGGGGATTGACCTTGAAACTCACCCCACACCTCCTTAGCCGGGACACTGAATTGCCATTGGGAATGCCTTGGGATAAAGAGGAAAGGAAATTGGGCCAAAAAGCTAAAAATGAATTCTTCCTACCAGAAGAAAAGTTTTCAGAGGATAAATATGGGGTCCGGAGTGCTAGCTTACAGCCATTTGGGAGTGAGGCCAACCTTCAAATTATGAAATATATTACCTGTGAGGGGCGATTTAGTATTGTGTATGGGTATCACTTCCGCTTGTTAACTGAGCTCAGGCATAAGATGGATTTGCCCTCAGAACAAAAATTGAGCATCCCATACTTCCTCCTGCAGTCATTGATTGAGTGTGGCACAAAACTGAAGGAAGGGACAGCAGACCAGCTGGCTCATCATCGGCTTATCAAGCTCCTCGTAGAAGATGCCCTCCATACTTATACTGTCCCTATCTCCTGGGAGATTTTCCGTAATATGACCAAGAATGATGATATTTGGACCCTGGCAGAAGAACTCACTTCATCTAGCAGTGAGGAGAAGGAACATATTGAGGTAGAGAAGAAACCTAAAGGTAAGGAAGCTAAGGGTAAGAAAACCCAGGACAGGTCATCACAGGAAAATCCACAAGAACAACAAAAGGAAAAGCAAGAAAAAGGACAAGCTGTTGAGGCCAAAGCTGGGAGTAAAATAAAAACACCAACGCCAAGGGAGAAATGGTTGCAAACCCGGGCAGAGAAGACTGAAAGGATGCAAACAACACCCAAGGAAACCATAGCACAAGTCAAAGAGAAGGCACCCCCAGCTAAGCAAGCCAAATCAGGGAAAACTGGTTCTACAGGAAGTCAGCAGACTGTTTCTACATGAAGCTAGAAAACTGCTTTTACAGGAAGCCAAAAAACGACCACTACAGGACTTTCTACAGGAAGTTTGGGGAAAGGGCAGTAGAAGGAGAAATTGGCTGAGATTTTAGCTAGGGAGGTAGTAGATCCCCAAAACAGAAGGAGAAGCGAAAGAGGGAGCTTCCACTATATTTTAAGGCAAGAAGGAGCATGTAGATAAGAACTCGTAGACCCCAACCATAGTCAAAAGAGCCAATCACAATTGTAGACACCTCAGCTACACAAAAGGAGAGGTCCCCCCCAAAAGCATCCATCACCTATGAATGGGGAAGGCCATAGACATCCACCTAGAGAGAAATAATGAAAATGTTAGACACAAAGACCTCTCTACAGGATGCTGAGACAGTTCTATATGATGTTGAGATAGTTCTACAGGAAGCTGAGAATTCTCTAGGAAAAGGAGCATAGGCAGTGGGAAGAAGCAAAGAGAAAAGCATGGTTTCATGACCGAGAAGAGGACATCACTTCAGAAGCTTGGCATGACAGGGAGGCCACCAAGGCCATCAAAGATGAAGAGATACATTAGTTGCTTAGAGGATGAGCAACACTTTCAGTAGGGGGTGATGATGAGCCCCAAAAATGGATAATTATATGGGCTCATTCAACCTCCTAATTTGACTTAATCCACCATTCTCATTAGTTTATTGCATGTTTTTTATTATATTTATGCTAATAGAGTGAATTGGATTAGTCATTATGCCAACAAGTCTAATGCGTGCTTTGTGTAGTCTTTTTGGTCAATTTGGAGACAAAATCAAAGGTTTAAATGAGCACTTGGCAGCCAAATTCGTGGAGAGGATTTTTAGGAAGATGCCCCCTTCATTTATGGGCCCTTACCTCGAATTCTCCACCATCAGCTTGGAGTTCAAGGGCCACCAAATCAATTATCACAAGGGCAGCCGAGCAAGT
>APFE030712419.1:11608-26317 GCA_000404065.3 Pinus taeda
AGTATCTACTCGTTAAAGATGGAATCAAATACTTTGTAAGAGCTCATAAGCTCAAGAATAATTATACTCTCATAAACTCAGGGCAGATGAAACGAATGATAAATTCATGGAAACAATTCTTACTAATGGTTGTAAAGGAAAAGAAACCTGATAAAACCAATGTATTTGGGGGTTGTGATGCTACACAACAAGCTGATTTAGAAAAAGTTTTTTCAGAGTATGATATCTTGTTTCAAGAACCTAAAGGTCTGCCACCCAAAAAGGAAATAGTGCATGAAATTAATTTGCAGCAAGATGCTCCATTGCCTAACATTGGAATGTACAGGTTGTCCGCTTTAGAGAACATAAAAATCAAAAAGTAGGTGCAGGAGTTGCTCGATAAAGGGTTCATCAGACCTAGCACATCACCATGTGGGTCACCAATCATTTTGGTGAGAAAGAAAGATGGCTCGTGGAGAATGTGCATTGATTACCGAGAATTGAATAAGATAACAATCAAAATTCGTTATCCCCTTCTTTGCATAGATAATCTATTAGATCAATTGAAAGAAGTTGTTTATTTTTCCAAGTTAGACTTGCATAGTGGATTTCATCAGGTCAGAGTGGTAGAACAAGATGCATGGAAGATTTCTTTCAAAACAAAGCAAGGATTGTATGAGTGGTTGGTTATGCTTTTTGACTTAACTAATGCTCCTGCTACTTTCATGAGAATAATGAATGATGTACTCAGACCTTTTCTTGATGATTTTGTTATTGTGTATCTGGATGACATTCTAATATTTAGCAAAACATGGGAAGAACATTTAAAGCATGTTAAGAAGACACTAGATGTTTTGAAAACAGAAAAACTTTATGTTAAACTCTCAAAATGTGAATTTGGAAAAACATCTTGGAATTATTTGGGACATCTAGTAGGGGGTGGTGAATTGAAGATAGATCCCTCTAAGGTGGCAGTCATTATAAATTGGCCTTAACCCAAATCTGCTACAGAAGTTAGGAGCTTCTTAGGGGCAGCACAATATTGGAGAAAGTTCATTTCTAACTTTTCCTTAATTGCAGCTCCCTTACATGCTTTAACAGCATTGAACAAGGTGTTTCAGTGGGGAGGCAAACAGTAGAAAGCCTTCGACACCTTGAAAGAAAAGATTAGTACAACACCAGTACTAGCACTGCCTGATCTTCAAAGACCATTCGAGATCCAAACGGATGCCAGTGACTATGCCATGGGAGCAATGTTGACACAACATGGTAAACCCATATGTTATCATTCTGAGACATTTAATTTTGCATTAGTTAACTATCCCACATATGATAAAGAATTGTATGCATTAGTATAGAGTGTGAAAAAGTGGAAACATTACTTAATGGGCAAAGAGACAGTAATACATATTGATCATCAACCACTTCAATATCTGCACTCCCAAACTAAGTTGTAGCAATCAAGACACTATAGATGGATGGGTTTTCTACAACAATTTCATCTAGTCATCAGATATAAAAAGGGCATACACAATAAAGTTGCAGATGTTATCTAGACCTACTATAAATGCATCTACTATACTTAAGCATAACTCTGTGTTACATGAAAGATACATTGAACGATATGCTCAAGATATAGATTTCAAAGATGTATATGCAACTTTAAGTCAAGGCAAACGAGTAGAAGAATTGGACTATCATGTAAAGGACTGACTCTTATATAATTGTGGGAAGTTATGCATTCCACAAACTAAAAGAGTAAAGATAATTCAAGAAGCACACGCTTCTCTAATATCAGGTCACTTTGGGGTAAGTAAAACAGTTTCACAGTTGCAAAGGTTTTGTTATTGGCTAAAAATGAAGGAGATAATTTCTAGATATGTAAGAGGGTGTACTATGTGTGCTAAAAGCAAGCCTAGCAATAGAAAACTAGGCTTGTACACTCCATTACCAGTTCCTTCTCATCCTTGGAAAAGTATTTCTATGGACTTTGTTGGAGGACTGCCTAAATCTATGAAAGGTCATGATTATTTGTATGTTGTTGTGGATAGGTTTAGAAAAATGTGTATTTTGATACCTTGTAATAAACAAATTACAACTGAACAAACTGCAAAACTGTTCTTTCAACATGTATGGATTCATTTTGGATTACCCACTTCCATTATATCTGATCGAGGCACCCGATTTGTTGGGAAGTTTTGGTCAAGTTTGTGGGAACTGATGGACACCAAAATGAAGAAAAGCACAACTTTCAATCCACAAACCAATGGCCAGATAGAAGCAGTCAACAAGACAGTGATCCAGTTACTTAGAGGATATTGCATCAGACATCCTAAGCTTTGGGATGAGCATTTGTGTTATGTGTAGCATGCTTACAACCGAGCAAAACATTCTTCTACACAAAGATCTCCTTTTGAGACCTGTTACGGTCTCCTTTGGATTTTTTCTTTAGTAAGGACACAACAGTTGAGGGACATAGTGATGTGGACTGGGCAACTAGGTTCATTGAACAAATCCAAGAGATCCACCAAGAAATACAAGAACAGTTGGAAAAGAGCCAAGCTAAATACAAGGAAAGGCATGACAAGCATCGGATGGAGCATAGTTTCCAAGTTGGTGATTGAGTCTGGTTATATATCAGAAAAAACAGAATGCAAGGTGAAGGTAAAAAGCTAAATCCTATCAGGTATGGACCCTTCAAGATACTTGAGAAAATTAGTGAGAATGTTTTTCACCTTGATCTACCAGCTTACATGCACATCTACTCAGTCATAAATACAGAAAGCTTGAGATTGTTTGAACCTTCACTAATTGAGGATCCCGAAGAGTAGAGTCAATTGCCTTCTATTGATGACCTGCTACCTGAATATCTTAATGAATTGCAAGAAGAGACAGTTCTGGATAGGAAGGTGAGAATGACACGCAGGGGAGATGTTGAGTACCTCAGAATTGGGCTCAAGGGTTCAAATTCGAGCAGTGCAGAATGGATAGAGATTGGATAGGTGAGAAAGTTGTATCCTCACTTAGTTGATGCTTGAAAACTAACTTTTGGTGGTCCAAAATCTTTTCAGTGGGGAGGCCGTGATCCGAATTAGATCCATAAAAATTATCAGAATTCCATGACTGTTTCAAAACATGACAGACTTCAAGAAATCATACAGCTATTAGGAATAACCTCTGAATAATGGTTATTTGCAGCCAGCACAGAACGAGGACCTTCGGTCAAAGCGCGTTGACCATTGGCCCATGGGGACTGCGCATGGCGCAAAAATGGTAGTTAGGAAGCTCAAATCAGAAAACAGAGGCTGTTTTTGATGCATGATTAGCGCAGAGTGCTAATCGCGCATCTTTGGGCAAAACCCCTCGAGAAGGAAAAGCCCCGAGTGCATGGTCACCAGGAAAACCGAAAACCGTGGGAAAAGCATTGAAATGATAGGTCGGTCTCGCGCTCCAAAACCGGCGGAATATTAGAGGCATTTCAGGCGGTAATCAGGTTTGGCCAAAGATCCAATGATTCCATACATTGAACAACGCATGCCTGGCGAATGAGAGAGAAAACCGCTCTCATCGCAGGCTAACATTCGAGCAAGTCAACCACATGATAAGAGCAATAACCGTAAGATCTGGAGGCCCCGGATCTAATGGTGGAGATTACGCTCTATGGGAAACCGGATTTGGAGGGAGAAATAAGCTATGGCATATGACGATTTGAAGTCCGATTTGACCGTTGAGCTGGCAGATGAATCATTTCACAAAGTAACTAAAATAACGAACCATAGAGGAAGAGCTGGCACTCATTTCATGAAGGGACAAGTGGCCACCTCTCTGTGAAATGTTACACGGTGGCAATGATGCAGAGGTAGGGAATTCCGAGCGGAAAAAGGCAGGCGAACTGAAGAGACGGAAGAGGAATCGAACAATCCAGGGATAGATTGGCTTTAAGCCACGAACAGGCAGAGAACAGAGACAAGAAGACAGGGAGACAAAAGAGACAGAACAGAGAGTGAAGCAAGAAGCAGAGAACAGAGAGTCGAGATGACCCGCAAAGTTAAGGCAGCATCAAGCAGACAGAACCAGGCTTGAGAGGTTCAAGCAATCCCTGTGAGGATATATGTCGGGAACTGAGTACCAAATTGGACTCATCCCATTAAGACCAGTTGAGGTCGAGACTTAGTAAGGGGGAGTCTATGCACTCTAGTGGCTTGGGGAATCCAAGAACCACCATGTTAAGCATCATCTATTTTAGGAGACTCAAATTGAGCTCCTCATTGTAAAAAATATGCTCAAAGACACAATAAAAGAAGGCCACCACTGAAAGTTGGACCGAAGATGTAGCCCAGGAGGATTGGGTGAACTCCTTAGTAAATTGTCGTGTTTTTTCATTTCTTGCTGTGTTTCTCTTACTATTTTCCATTTTCCAATGTCTGTGTATTTTGCAATCTTATTGATCCATTGCCTAAGATAACATAGACACACGCACCGGCACATGAGTCTATAATACCTTCATTAATTAATTAACTGAGATCACTCATGAGTGATTTTCAGATCAGTTCTTAAAGTAGACATGGGCGCGATAAATTTCACGTTGGAAGGGCTGACAAAGTTGTTGCAAGAAAGGCTTCCGAGTGGTGACAAGGTAATCCATGAAAATCATGATGAGGACAAAAGGAATATGAATTATCAATTTAGAGACTCCAATGTGGGGTTTAAGAAACACCACATTCCAAAGATAGATATGATGATGTTAGATGGAAATGATCCAATAACATGGATACTACAAATGGTGAAATATTTTGATCTCCATGATGTGCAACACACACAAAAGGTACACATTGCATCTTTATATTTAGAACCCAATCAGTTTGCATGACATCGATGGATTGTTTCTAGTAAACAACATTTTTATTGTTAAATTTTTACGAAGGAAATGATATCACATTATGAGGATACAAAGAGGAAAACCTTCTTTATCCAATTGATAAATATCAAACAAAAGGGTTCAAGGGCGGAGCACATTGAGGACGTCCAAAAATTGAATATCGTGGTAATTGATATTCTAAATGAGCAAAGGATTTATGTATTCATAGGGACTTTGAAGGATAACATCCAACATGAGGTTTGCCTTTGGGAACCTGATTCATTTGAGAATGCATTCAGGGTGGAAAGAAAAGTTGAAAGCAAAATTATGGCAACAAGGAATTCTACCACTCGCAACTTTAAAGATGGAAGTGTTGCTGCTCCTATCCTTCAACAACCTACAAGGATGACACCACAACAATTGGACTAAAAAAATAGAAAAATGGCTTTGTTATAGTTATGATAGAAAATATACTAAAGTTCATAAGTCTATTGAGAATAAATTATTCTACGTAGATTGTGAATATGAGGAAGAAAAGGAACAAGAAACATCAAAAAAGGAGGATATACACCAAGAACCAACACCAGAGAAAGAAGAAATGAATTTGAACATATATTGTAATGCATTGGTAGGAATTACCACTCCTCAAACTCTCAAGATAGAAATATATATCAAGAAGAAAAAGCTAATAGTGTTGATTGATTTGGGGAGTACCCATAATTTTATTCATTGTAAGATAACCAAGGAATTGAATTGCTTCCTATATACAACACCAGAGTGTCAAGTGATGGTTACAAATGGAGGGACTATAAATTGATCTATAAAGTGCCATAACGTCAACCTAACCATGGGGGAATATGTATTGAATAATCAAATTATTTCCATTCTAATGGGTGGTGTTGATGTTGTACTATGAGTCTAATGGTTACAATATTTGGGCACGACAGCTTTTAATTTTCATTAAATTTTCTTCAATTTTTTTTTGTGAAGGAAAGGAACTTGAATTAAGGGGTATCGTAAGGAAACCAGTCAATATAAACAGCTCTAATGTCATTACAAATATTCTGAATAAATAACAACGGGGCATAATTTCACAATTATGCTCACTAGAGGTTCAAACATCGAAATCATCTATTTCTCCAGTTCTCCAAAAAGTGTTGGACAATCATTTCAAGCTATTTGAGACTCCCAAACGCCTCCAACCTATTCGTGATCATGATCATGATCATGCTACTCATTTTATTCCAAGAAGTGTTCCTCCAAACATTAGACCTTGTAGATATCCATATGCTGAAAAGAGTGAAATTGAACATATGGTTGCAGAAATGCTACAGGCTGGTATAATTCAACCTAGTCAAAGTTCTTTCTCCTCTCTAGTAGTATTGGTGCACAAGAAGGATGGATCATGGCATATGTGTCTAGATTATAGGGATCTCAGCAAGCTCACCATTAAAGATAAATTTCCCATTCCTATCATTGATGAATAGTTAGATGATTTACATGGAGTAATTTACTTCACCAAGCTGGATCTTCATTCTGGATATCATCAAATTAGAATGAAGACTAGAGACATTCCAAAAACAACATTCATAACTCATGAGGGTCATTATGAATTTTTCATCATGCCTTTTGGCCTTACTAAAGCACCTTCCATATTTCAAGGTTCAATGAATTATAATTTCAAACCCTTCCTTAGAAAAGTTGTGTCGGTATTTTTTGATGATATACTAATCTACAACAAGTATTGGAAGGAACATGTTCAAAATGCTGATAGGGTGCTCAAACTATTGGAAGATAAAAAATTATATGCAAACAAATCAAAATGTTTCTTTGGAGTACAGAAGGTGGAACATTTGGGTCATATTGTATCTCATAAGGGTGTTAAGGTAGACCCTAACAAAATTAAAGCCATTAAGGAATGGAAAATCCGCACAACCATAAAGCATGTTCGAGGGTTTATTGGGTTTACATGGTATTATCACAAGTTTGTTAAGAATTATGTGAGAATAGCATCACTTCTAACAACATTACTAAAGAAAGATGCATTTTCTTGAACTCTAGAAGAAACTAAGGCCTTTTAACATCTTAAAGAGGCAATGTGTCAAGCATTGGTCTTAGCTATGCTAGACTTCACAAAAACCTTTATTGTGGAATGTCATCCAATAAAAGGAAATTATTTACACAAACCTATTTATGAAAAGAAAATGTTGGCAATAGTACATGCACTAAATGGGAGACCTTACCTAATGGGAAGACACTTCAATGTAAAAATAGTTCATGATAGTCTTAAATACTTTTTGGAACAAAGATTATCTTCAAAAGAGCAACAAAAATGGGTCACAAATATGTAAGGTTATGAATTTGAAATCATATACAAAAAAGGGGAGCATAATGTTGTTGCAAATGCAGTCTCAAGAAAGGATGAGGATGTGGAAGCATTACTTTGTGTCATTTCTATTATCCAACCTGATTGGATAATCGAAGCAAGGTATGAATGGAAGAATGACGAAGAGGTGTGGAAACTCATTCAAAAGTTGCATCAAGATCCCAGTACATCTGTTACATTTAGGTGGAAAAATGATTCATTATGGTACAAATATCACTTATATCTTTGTAAGCATTCCCAACTCAAGTAAACTATTATTTTGGAATTTCACACCTCCCCCTTAAGAGGGCACTTAGAATTTTTAAAAACTTACCATAGGGTCAAGAAAGTTTTTTTTTTTGGGATGGCCTTAAATATGATATTCAAAAGTTTGTGGTAGAATGTTTGATTTGCCAAAAAAATAATGTTGAGACAATTAATACCTCGGGTCTGTTACAACCTTTATCCATTCTAAGTCAACATTGGGAGGAGGTCTCAATGGATTTTATTACAATTTTACCCAAGTTTGAAGGAAACAGTGGAATCATGGTGGTAGTTGATATACTTACCAACTATGCACACTTTTGTGCATTATATCATCCTTTTAGAGCTAGTACATTTTCTATTGCATTTATGGAAACAATTCAAAATATACATGTAAATCCAAAGATTATTGTAAGTGACAGAGATCCTATTTTTACTGTAAATTTTTGGATGGAATTATTTTCTTGTCTTGGTACCCAATTAGCTCATAGCTCATCTTATCATCCTCAATATGATGGGAAAATTGAGATAGTGAACAAATGTTTGGAGGGATATATTCGTCGTTTTGTATATGATAAAAAAACACAATGGGTCAAGTGGTTACCTCTAGCTAAATGGTGGTATAACACTTCCTTCCATATTGCAGAAACAATGACCACATTTATGACACTTTATGGATATCATCCACCATTCATCACATCATATTTAAGAGAAAATTCTAAGGTTCAAGCGGTGGAAGATCACATTGAGCATCTACAACAAGTTCTCCAACTCTTAGAGGATAACCTCAATCTGGCACAGGATCAAATGAAACAACAGGAAGATTAGCATCCCAGTGAAAGAAATTCTGATGTAGGAAAATGGGTATTTTTACAGCTATAACCATACAAACAAATGTCCCTCAATAAAACTAAGAAGGATAATAAATTATCACCCAAGTACTATGGTCCTTACAAGGTTTTGAAAAATATTGGTACTAAGGCATACAAATTGGAACTTCCTGCATCTTCTCGAGTACACCCAATTTTCCATGGTTCATGCTTAAAGAAGGTTATCAGTGACAATCTCCTAGTTCAAATAGTGTTGCCAGAATTTGACAAAGAAGGAAAAATCATATTTGAGCCTGAAGCAGTCATGGAAACAAGAACTTAATAGCTATGGAATCGATTAAGTTCAGAGTATCTAATTAGGTGGAAGAACTTACTCATTGAGGATCCCACATGGGAAGATGAGAATTTTATACAGAAGCATCTGTAACTACTCAAGCATTGAGGAAAACACTTTTTTGAAGGATATGGGCATGTTAGGTCCCTATAATGCGAGTGTATTCCCTTATTGTTATTGTCATTGTAGCCCCCTATTGTTATTGTTCTGCCCATGTATCTCCCATGTTGTTATTGTTGTGCCCCCATAGAAGCCCACTACTGTTATTATTGTGCCCTTACATTATTATTGTTATGTAGGATATGATTATATTATGACCCCTTAGACTCCTATATATACCAAGGAGGTCTTATCATTTCTATCATCCAAGAATTATACATTTATGTGATGTAAAGGAGGTTTCCACCTCCAAGAGGATTTTCTCAAGTCGTTGATCTATATTTTCTTCTATTTTGTGAGTTGATTGCATAACATAAGGAGAATTTGATCTTTGGCCTATAATTCTGGATACCGATCCACTAAAATATCTAGGGCCAATCCCATTCGGTTATAATCAGGGTTGGCTCCAAGAAGGAGTTGTGGATATTATAAAGCAGGCTTGGATATCCCTTGTTGAGGGATCACCAAACTTCGTGTATGAATCCAAATTAAAAGTAGTCAAGAGAGCCCTCAAATCCTAGGAAAAGGATAATTACAAACCTCCTAACCATCAAAAAATAGAACTATACAGGAAACTGGAGAAACACCAAAGCTTAATGTAGATTGGTTCATTGGAGAGCTGGAAAATCGAAATAGAGAAGGAGCTAATTAAAAAAAATCAAGTAATTCACAGGCAGGAAGAAGAATATTGGACATTAAAACCACAAATTATATGGCTAAAGGTAGGGTATTAGAACGCAACATTATTTCACAAACAAGCCAAGGCTAGGAAAATTTGTAATCATATTAAAGAAATAGATTCGAAAGGCAAACCCAAAATTACTTCCTTCATGGAAATAAAGAAAGAAGAATTCTCACATTTCTAGGACCTATATTATGAAAATAGAGAGGTCAATCTTGATAAAGCAAGGGATTTCCTTGCATGTATCCCTTCCTTTGTCTATGATTTGGAAAATCAACAACTCGTGTTGAAGAGGAGGAACTAGTAGAAGCTATCTAGTCTCTAGACCTGGATAAAGCCTCGAGACTGAATGGATTTTCAATAAGCTTATTTTGATCCTTTTGGTTTCTCATTAAAAAATATTTTATGCACATGATCAATGCATTCCAAAGGAAAGACAATGTAACAATCCCTGGTTGATTTTCCATGTAAATAAAATAATACCAAGGTCATGGGACACATATGTTAAGCTAAATATTTAGAAAAACACTTTAGTTGGAATCATTTGTGATTAATTAATGGATATGGAATTTGGAAAAGGAAAGAGGCAATAATTGACATTTATTTATGAAAATAAATGAAAATAGGAGAAAAGGAAGGTGAAGAGACACAAATTTGCATGTTAAAAAAATTAGAGGAAAAATGAAGGAAAATGAAGAAAATAGAGGCCACAATGGTAAAAGAAATCAAAGAATCAGTTGCTAACCTTTTAACAGTTTTGGGTTGAGCTCTCTTTCAGTCTCTCATTCCATAATACTCTTGCACACTTAGAGAATCCTTGGAGCATTCTTGGAGCACTTGGGGAATTCACTTGGATTTGGAGAAACAAGGAAAAGGAAAGTACGGAGGCACAAGGAAATAATTGTTGAAAATAGCAACAAGAAATGCTAAAAATAGCACTGCTATAAATAGCAATTCGGGTGCCAGTGTTGGACATAGCAACAAGGAATAAAAAATGGAAGTGCTAAAAATAGCATTGCTATAAATAGCATTTCAGGATACCTTCCTATTTTAGTTAGTCCCTGAAATAAAATACAGAAGTAAAAATTCGAATTTGATCTTAGCAGTTGTTGGTAAAATAATTAATTAATTCATCTTGAGTTAATTAGTTGTAGAAAATCAAACATGAAGTCTATGTGGGGACATGCAATAGTTTCTCCATTGATTGAGGAATTTATCCATCAGTTAAAGAGATAAGGATGAGTTGTAATATTGAGTTGTAATTAGTTGGCTCCATTAATTGAGTCAAGTCCAATTATATTAGTTCAAATAGTTTGTTGAACTAATTGTGAGTTCAATTAGTTAATTCTTGCATACATGTAACTGCTGCTCTCCAGATAACTGAATATTCTATCATAAATAACTCATGCATGTCAGTTCAGTCAGAGACCAAGTTGAGATCAGAGGAAGGGATAATGTACTATTAGTTAGAGGATTCTTCTTATATAGGAAACTCATCCATGTAGAAGGAATTATCTCCTTCAAGTTTGTGCAGTTATTTCTGAGCCAAGTGAGAAGTGTGAGGTGGGAATTCACACAAGTGGAAGCACTGGACCCCAAGAAAAACTGCGCAAGGAAATAGGAGGCTTGGAGGGTACAGAAGAAGGTTGTGATAGCCTTTTACTATCTATGAATAGCATTGTTTGATTGCAGAGAGAGCAGGATAGCTTGAGATCTGATTCTTTTTGTAACTTGAACAATATTTCCACTTGTATGATAATACAAAGATTGGGGTTTTAGGCTGAGGCTTTCCCTGGGATATTTCTTCTGTGTTATGTGTGATTGATTTGTCATTCTAATTTATATGTGTTCTCATTGAACTTTCTCATATTCGATTATGCTTCCGCAAAGTGTTGTAGAAGTAGATCTTGTATTGTGTTTTAATCTATTGCATAATATGTTGATCTACAGTGGGAATTTCTACAATAGTTGGATCAATAACTACAACTAGATTTATTTTCACATAACATGATGCATGTGTGATTTCATTTCTAATTTCTAGATGCATGGTATATGCATGTGAGTCTCTGGTTATATGTGGTCATTGGCATGGATATTTGCATGGATTGGCATTGGTTTTTAGCCTTGCCTCCATTTCTTAGATAGCCATGCTGTTATGGGTTTATTCCACTTTCTTTTTTGGCTAGTGCTTTGGTTCCTTATGGCTATGGGTTGGAACAAATTCTTTGGAAGCCTTGGAATAACTTGGGTTGAGTTACTAGTTCCTGGAGTCGTTGGTTGGGACAAACACTCTATAGCCCTTGATGGATTGAATTACTTGTCCCTGGAGCCATAGTTGGAGCAAACGCTATGGAGCCCTGGAAGGTTGTGGGTCGAGTTACTAGTTCCTGGAGCCCTGGATAGCTTGGGTAGAGACCGATTTGGTTGACGTTAGTGATTTCTAAACCATAGAGGTGGAATCACTGTGGTTGAGGGTTGAGGTGGTTTAACCTCTAGAAGCTCTGGTTTAGCTTCTTCTTTTTTTATTCCATGAGATCCCACATTCATGCTTGGAATATAGCGTGGGGGTGATTTTCTAAAAGAAATATTTGGTTCAACACAATCTATGGTTAGGTGGTACGTGGAAGTCCCAAACTTGGTTGGCATTTTCACATGTTAATATGAGACATTTTCCTATTATGATATATGAGCATTTGTATTGATTATGATGATGAGGTTATGGCTGATTTTCCATGGTTTTAGTCCTAGTTATTTGTTGGTTATATGCTAGTTATCTGATGCATTCTATCTATGGATCTTGACATGTTTTAATAATTTATGGAATGGTTGATTAATGCATGGACTAACAAGTGTTATTTCAGCTAGTTTGAGAGGGATTGGAGCCTTCTTGGTGATTTTCAGATGGAGAATATCATTTTATGATTAGATATGCATTCATGACCTATATCTTACATGTTTTCCATATGTTTGACGAAATGTCTAGTGTGTTCTAGGCAGTCTAGGTCAAGTTTTTTATTCAAGTTTGAATTTTTAGCTTTTTCATCATGTGAAATATGACTTTGAAAAGTTACAGGAAGTTATGGGAAATTTTCTCGAGGCTAGCATGTAAAAGTGGCTAAGATCTCAGGATCGTAGGCACCAAACTAAGGAATTTAGGCTATAATTGTATGGAAGAAAGCCCACGCATGCAGTTCGAGGCATATAACCACACCCTTACCTTGTTACGCATGCAATTGGGGTGCTAGGTTAATGGAAAAGGGTTCCAAACCAAGGATTGATCACTTGAGGTGGTTTTCCAACTCCTAAGTGATCTGTAGTCCCTATAGGATGTTATTTTGGGGTCAATTTGTAGGCCCCACTTCGATAACTAGATCTTAGAGATTGGGTCATGTCATACTGACACTCATCTCATGTTTACCTTTGTGAGCTTGTGAATTTGTGTAAATGTGGGAGGAGGTGGTTATAGCGTGGTACTAAAGCTTGCAGGTTGAAACACTTGGACTCAATGGGATAGATGTGATTGTTATGCATGCATATTAATTGTTGATGTGCTTGTTATGCATGCATTGTGATGGTCATTTTTTTAGTTTTATGTCATCATGATATTGATGTTGAAATGGTTGATATGTTGGTTTCATTATACATTTATGTTGTCCTTATATGGATTGATTGTGCAGACGAGATAACCTCCCCTAAAATTCATTGAGGTATGTTTGATTATATTTATATTTGGTTTATCTGACATGGTATCTTTGCAGGAAGAAGAAGATAATAGATGACAAGAAGAATGGTGGATTACAATTCACATGAATTTCATTATAGATCAACTAATTAGTATGGGGAAGATTACTCTCCTGACATAGCAAATACCTTGAGAATTCTGAAGGTAGAAATCAGAAGTTGCAAGGCAGATAATGACAAGATAATTTATTCATAGGGAAGGATTTCTAGAGCTCAGGAAAAGCAATCAGAGGTCAATGCAGTGATTCTTTAGATCTTATCATATTTGTAGAGATACGGACAACCAAGGATCAATTATGGACATGAAGAAAGGACAAATGGGGCATATGGTAGTATGTCTCATGGAGGACACAAGTTGGACAAGGATGACATGGCCAGAGCTGACAGATGGATGGGTACACCTGACATGAGAGGTAGTGGTTATGGGTTTTATTCAAGTTCTGATTAAAAGAAACATCATGGTCATCATCACCATCATCCCTATAGGAGGAGTGAGAGTGAGTACTTTCCATATGAGTTCAAGAAATCCAAGCCTACTACATTCAATAAAGAGTTGAAGAAACCAGAAGATGTAGAAGCATGGAAGCTTGGGATGAAGAAGTTCTTTGAGCTACATGATTATATGGAGAACATGAAAGCCATGATAACTATTTTGAGTCTCAAGGGAAAAGAAAATATCTGGTGGGAAGGCATGAAGCATGTTAGAGGAATCAAGACAGAGGATTTGAGTTGACATGAGTTGAAAAGACTCTTCAAAAATAATTTCCTCTCAGAGAGATATTATCATGGAAATGCCAAGGAGTTATATGATCTGAATATGAGATCTATGACATTTGAAGAGAATATGACGAAGTTTCTAGAGTTGTTGAGGTGTGCACCATATCCTAAGGATGAGAAAACAAAGGGTCAAAGATTCATCAATGGGTTTCCTTTAGCATTCAAGGAACAGATTGAGTATGATGAGCCTCGATCATTGGACGAAGTCATTGGAAAGTTGAAGCATTGTTATGAGTATTCTAAGTGTAAGTCTGAGCATAAGTGTGATTGGTGTTAGAAAATTATATATTACAGAGCAATGGAACACATAAAATATTGCAGAAATATAAACATAGAAAACGCATAAAACAAGAGAGACACGAATATAAATGGTTCACCTAGTTTGGGCTA
The DNA here is from genome assembly GCA_000404065.3 of Pinus taeda. Taxonomy (NCBI): domain Eukaryota; kingdom Viridiplantae; phylum Streptophyta; class Pinopsida; order Pinales; family Pinaceae; genus Pinus; species Pinus taeda. Next base: position 25,988 of record APFE030712419.1, read on the forward strand.
CGTCCACAGAGAAACAACCAGTCCTTCCTTTTATATTATCTAGCAAACTGAAGAGATACAACCTACAACAAATCTATTGTGATTCCCTCTTCGCTCTCACACAATCTCCTCTCTCTTTCTCACTCAGAATAAAGATCTACATACACGCAATATAATTCCCTCATATATAGCGAGGGGTTGCCTTCTAGGGAAAAAAACCCTAAATTAAACATAACTTCTACCGTCAGATATCTGCCTAATGAACGGCCCAGATTGACTACGAAATTACAACATTTTACAAGACAATTTTACATCTATTTTTAGCTTCAAGGGCACTACCCCCGATCCCCT
>APFE030712419.1:41987-69729 GCA_000404065.3 Pinus taeda
TCATTTGTATCATCCAAGAATTGTTCATTTATGTAATGTAAAGGACGTTGCCCCCTCGAAGAGGCTGAATTCTAAGTCGTTGATCTATCTTTTCTATCTTTTCTTGAGCTGGTTTCATAACATCATGACATTGTTGAGCTACCACAAGAGGAGTGGATCATTGGCTATAACAAGAAATAAGCATTAAATTGATACCTTTTATTATTATTCATTAATAAAAATAGCATTAGAGTTTTCTTTACCTTGTGCACTAGTTGATATTTTTGGAATGGATGCTATATTTTCTACTATATCTATTGTAACTAATCTATATATTCATTTCATTTTCTAATGTATATTAGTCTAGCAAAATTCTAACATGTTGGAAATAATACTGAGAGGGGGGGTGAATCAGTATTAGTCAAATCAATAAGCTTTTTCTTTTCATACTCAAATTTATATATGCTACTTCAATGAAGGTAACTCATGTGTACACACAACTGTATTTAAGGCAATCAGCGTATATCCAGCAGACTTATGATTCAGTTAATTCATTATATGTTGATCTTTAATTAGTACATCAGTATTTCATTAACCATATAAATAGTAACCATGTGCATTAATATCAGAACAAATCATCACACATGAACACCAAGATTTAAGGTGGAAACCCAATGTGGGACAAAAACCACCTGTTGTTGTCTTCTTTTAATATAAGAAAAACCTGTTTACAATCTTGTACTGGTGTAGATTCATGCTAGTACGTAGGCGCCCACCTACAGAAGGCTACAACTTCTCTCTCTCTCCAGTTTCTACTGGAAGGGAGCTACAACCCCTAGCTCTTGTACTAGATGATCCATTTAATATTACGTAGGTGTTGGCCTACTAAAGGCTCCAACCTTCACTTATTTTCCAATTGTTACTGGAAGGGAGCTCCAACACCTTGGCTCTTGTACTAGACGATATGTTTACCAATACGTAGGCACTGACCTACAGAAGGCTACAACCTTCTCTCTTCCTCTAGGGACCATGTTTCATAAATTTTCAAACTGGATACTTCTGGAACAGAACACCATAATCTAAAGGCCACGTTTCATCCAATTTTCATACTCGACCCATCAACAACATTGAAGCTCAAAATCAATCATCACTGCAATACAACCATCAAATACATCTGCACTAACCAGTCATTGAAACTCAATCATCAATCTTTGAATCACCCACAACTGAATCACTGAAGGCCCATCATCATTGAAGCAAATCACAATCAACCAATCTGAACATTCAGAATACTATCATCAAAACATAATCACCATAACACAGAGCAGAACCTAGAACTATACAACAACCACTAGAACCAATTGCAAATTCAAATATCATATTTCATAATGTATACGCTACTCTGATGAGCCGAACCAGCGTGTATACGCGCTTTTACCAAAGCGAACCAGTGTACAGATCTGCAAATACTAACTTAAAAACTTCACAACTATTTCATAATCCAGTCATACCTAGATCATAAAATTTGCAAAATAAAATATGCATCATTATTCAAATATAGACTATCCATGATCAAACCACATAATGATAATACATTTCAGGTCTTATGATCTCGATCCATCATCCATCATCAACCACATAGGTGCATCCTTAGTTTAGATCAAGCAAAGCATCAGAAACCCATAACCTACATACTTGATCTCGCACTTCATCAGATATTCAATACTTGCTCACATGGCCTAATGATCTTCTCCTCCTTATATACTCTTAGGCCTTTCTCAATACCTTGGACCAAAACTACTTAGGGCCAATACCTTGGACCAAATACCTAGGGTCAATACCTTGGACCAAATACCTCAGACCAAATACCTTGGACCAATCCCTTGGATCAAAATACCTTGGACCAAAGACCTCGAACCAAAAACTTGGTTTTCCAACATGTACGTGCTTTTCCTCCTGTGAAAATGCATGTATATGTTATATGCTTCTTTTGTTCTGTTAACCCGCATGTATACACTTCTTAGACAAAGTGATCCTGCATATACCTCTCTTTCTTCATTCTTTGGAGTCTGATCTGTAATCCTTTGTTGTTGATCTGTTGCACTGTGAACTTTCATTGAGTGAGTTTCCATCAAGGACAATACCTGTATCATAATGCCAACAATCTTCTCCTTTGGACTTGATGGAAACAACATGCCAAGACACTCTCCCCCTTTGACATCAAGGGCAAAGGTCAGACCAAGATATTCTCTCCCCTGTCTTGTTCATGCTCCCTCTAAGTACATGTTGAATTCTCTAATTAAACTCCCCCTTTGTACATGCTGAGATGCACTATATCATCCATGCTCCCCTTAATCATATGCAGAGTGTAAAAATATTTTCCAAAAGAATAACATGACTCTATAACTCAACTAAGTGACTTTGACCTTCCTATCACCAATGACTCATTTATATATCAATCTCCCAACCAAGTGGGGATATAACGAATTTGACTCATCCTCCCAACCAGGTGGGGATATACCAATTGTTTATACATGATAGAAATATAATTACATCATCCATCCCATGCAAATTGGGGATACAAATTAAATCATATGACCAAAATGGACTCATCAAAAGACAGAGACAAATTATTACATCATGGGTCTTTATATGATCTTTACATTGAATGATATACATGACATTTATAATAGAGACCAAATATCTAAACAAGACCATGATAGTCATCAACAACTATCATACACCATACTCATCTGTCAACAACATCCAGAACTGTAACCTGTATATGTCCATCGTCAGTTCCGAAGATATGACAAAGTAAATATCATTAACCTGTGACTAAGTATGTTGTATATGGATATCAACTCATCCTCTTGATCTCATCAAGATCAACTTGCTTTGTTTCCTTAGTAGAAAGAGCCTTATCATAACATTCCATGAATCAACTAAGCATATGTCATATCTCGAAGCAGTAACACAAAATCATTCACATCATATCATATGTCAAAACACCATAGTCATCACATCATCATCAAGAACTGCATGATCTTTCACAAGAACCCTTAATATATCAACCATGTATCATCACTAGGGAACATCCCACATATGATAAGCATCAACCATGATAATCAACATATGTGAGTATCAACCTATCATCATAAGGTAATAACTCATCATCATTATGTGTCTAAGTAAGCCATGTCTTCGAATATCCATGTCTTCAAATAGCTATGTCTTCATGTGACCTGCAATAACACCATTCTCTTGGCCAACCAACAATATTTATCAATATGCAACTTAAGTAATCATCCATGTATCCAGCATACTATATATCCATCAAAGAGATAGCAATATGTATCTAGCAAACCATGAGCTCATGGTTATTTGTCAAGATTTCTTGATATCATCAACAACAACAATCCTCAACCATGTGAGAGCCAGGAACTATAGGAATCCTGCATCATAACTGCACCATATGAACTTTATGCATCTTTGAAGGCATGATTACAGTAGCATAAAAGAAATTAGTGGCTCATCATCAAATAATGGAGTTGTGTACTCAAGCTTTGTACTTCTCCTTGTCCTTATGAAGATCACCATGTAACCAACATATATGTACTATATGCATCATCAAAAAGTCATTCACAATCATCCATAAATCTGATCTGAATACTAACTATGTGACCCCAAGTATCATCTGAGATTTTATCAAGGGCAACTCATAACCATAACATAGAAAGATGTATCATTTAGCCATATAAGCATCATCATCATTGATTAGGTACCAAAGACTTCTAAACATAATGCCAACAATTCTTTATTAGAAGCATAGCATGTTCTCCCCCTAAACCTGTTCCACCTATTCACTGTCAGATCTGATCATTGCATATATTAGTAATAAGTATCAAGGCATCATCATCAATCAGATATAAATCAAGTTATCAACAACTTGTGAGGATCAAAAGAACTTCTAAATAACATCCACAGACTGTAGTCATCTATCATCACAACAACAAATATAGCTGATAATTGTCTGAATCATATCAAATCAATTTTTCTGACTCTGTCCCACTGCATTTTTCCTCAAACCACATATACATGATTGTGCAACTTCTAACTCGCATATATACGTGAATTTTCTTCACAAAACTGGCGTATGTGATTTAGAACATTGAAGTTTCACACTTTCATCTCCCCCTCAGTCTGTTATGTCTGTACACTATGCCATGCCACATTTTTCTAACTATACTTCCTTATTCTTCCATATCTTCGAGTGTGATGATGTTTTCTCCTTTTGGTATGGTGCCTGAAATTTTCTCTTGCATTCGTTTGTTGGAAGTTGATGATCTTTCTGTGTGAGGAAATAACCAACTATCACTTCCACAGTTAGGAGTAAAATATTTGCTTTGAAGAATTTCTTTCCTTGGTTGTTGATGGGGTTGACCTCTCATCTCCTTGTTGAGCATTTCAGATTTTGCATTAGAGTTCCTTGCCTCACCTTGTGAGCTAGATTCACCTTCAACAGATTCATGAAAACCAAGACCAGTTTTGATGGTAGGAGACCTTTGACTACTAAGAATATTATCCAAAATCTTAGTACTGTCTTGAAATCGTAACAGTTTATCCTTTTCTTCTAATTTACCTTTTTCTTCATCTGCTTGAGGTAGTTCTTCATTCTGCTTATTTTCTAGATCTTCTTTTAGAGAGAGGATCTTAGCTTCAATACTTACATAGTAACTGGATCTATCTTTAAGTTCTTGATTGTTATACTAATCATTTATTTCATTCCTTAATGATGTCACTTCATCCTGCAGCTTTTGACATTGATCTTCCTTTTCCTTACACTGCTTCCTTACTTTGTTTCCTTCCTCTAGCTGAGCTTTTAATCTGGTAACTTCTTCTTTGAAGGCACACTCCCTTTTGTTAAATAGATCTTGTTGATATTTGATTTTATCTGTGAGTCTTTTAACTTCTGTCTCTATGTTTCTTTCACAATCACATCCAATATCTCCAATATTGCATGAACAAAGAAAAGTATCACTAGAAGACCAAAAACTTGTGCCTGATGCTTCATTTGCTTGTCCATCTTCAATCTGAGGTGATTCGGAATCTGAATACTTGCTTCCACCTAATGGCCAATTATCTCCCTTGATGTCGTTGTTCCTCTGAGCTATCTTCTTCTTTTGAGGCGCTTTCTCCTTTAGCTTCTTTCCCATTGTTCTACGGATCTCCTTCAAGCGATCATGCTTCTACCAAAGGACCTGCTCTTATATCAATTATTGGAAATAATCCTAAGAGGGGGGGTGAGTTAGTATTAGTCAAATCAATAAGCTCTTTCTTTTCATACTCAAATTTATATACACTACTTCAACGAAGGTAACTCACGTGTACACGCAACTGTATTTAAGGCAACCAACGTATATCCAGTAGACTTATGATTCAATTAATTCATCAGATGTTGATCTTTAATCAGTACATGAGTACTTAATTAATTATATAAACAGTAACCATGCACAGTAATATTAGAACAAATCATCACACATAAGAAACACACATGAACACCAAGATTTAAGGTGGAAACCCAATATGAGACAAACCACCTACTATTGTCTTCTTTTAGTATAAGAAAACCCTATTTACAATCTTGTACTAGTGCAGACTCATACCAGTATGTAGGCACCCACCTGCAAAAGGTTACAACCTTCTCTCATTCTCCAGCTTCTACTAGAAGGGAGCTACAACCCCCTAGCTCTTGTACTAGTTGATCCATTTACTAGTACATAGGTGTCGGCCTACTCAAGGCTCCAACCTTCACTCATTTTCCAGTTGTTACTGGAAGGGAGCTCCAACCCCCTGGCTCTTGTACTGGCCGATATGTTTACTAGTACATAGGTGCTAACCTACAGAAGACTACGACCTTCTCTCTTCCTCCAGGGACCACGTTTCATAAATTTTCAAACTAGATACTCTTGGAACACAAAACCATAATCTGAAGGCCACATTTCATAATAGCTAGGTTATGAAGTGATGGCAAAAAATAAGATCAAATTGGCACCATATCATCTCAAGAAGATTGAATTCCTTAATCTAAATTTGTGAAGGAAAGAAGAACAAAAATATGGGCATAATTATTATCCCTTATTGCAGAGATAGGTCGATAGTATACAAAGAAAGGAGAAAGAGGTTTTGGAGGGATATAAGCACTTTTCTTGATGAATGAATAGCTAGAATACCTTGTCTCCCTAGATCGAACCTATCAAACAAGAAAACAAAGTTCTGGGCTCATTCAACTATCCCTCTTCTCTGTGACATAACCTTATAATTATTGAAAAAGAGAAAGAGCTTAAGGACTCTGATCTTGATGGACCGAAAGGCTATTTGTTGAGATTAATAAATTCTAAGCATCTTGAAAAGTAAGAGAAGGTATGAGGTAATTTCACAAGATCGGAAGTCTTCAAAATTCGTCTATCAAGCCTTCATTTTGGACAAGTTTTGAGTGATCATAGTCTCAAGTTGAAAGGCATGTACATGAGTCTCTTTTGGAATCCCTAAAAGGTTTGCCATTATCACCTTTTCAAAGGGATTTGAAAGCACTATTGAAAGAGGATACACCTGTACATAAAAGAGATCTAAGAACAATGGTATTGATGACCTCATTTTGAGCTTAAGTCTTGTTGGAAGAATTCCAAGAACCATCTTCTACACCTTTTCATTAAGACATCAAAATTATGAGCACATAAAGAGACATATAGAAAGCATTCATTAAGATATAACATTCATTCATTCATTTATTAATCATAGACACAAAATACTTTATCTCAAAAAAAAATATCATCAAAAATATGTTTTCATAATATGGTACGTGATGTTTTTAATGATATAACTAGTAAAATTATTTCTTTTCCTTTATTTTTTGATGGCATGTTTGTGTACTCAAGATGTTGTCGAGGTTGCCACAAAAGGGGTGGATCATCAGCTGTAACAAGAAATAAATAAATAATTTATATTTTGTGTTATTATTCATTAATAAAAAGAGAAATAGAGTTTTCTTTACCTCGTGCACTAGTCGACACTATTGGAATGGCCATCTTGTGCTACTCTTTTGGCTTCTCTATGGTGTTTGTATTTTGTGGTATGATCCCTACCAAAAAATCCTATATAAGAAAGAAAATGGTTTTTCGATTAGACAACGTAAAATTTTGAAAAAAACATTCATAATTGCACTTATGACACAAAAAAAATCACTTTAAAATATGGTTATTACCTAATCTCTCTAAAGATGTTGGTTGAACATGTTGATCCTATATTTAATATCAATACTTTTATTTCTAATGTGTATCAAATGAGTAAGTTTTGTTGAAAAATGTGCAACAAGAAATGTTAAATTTATAATGTGCTAAAAATAGCATGTCTAAAAATAACAGTTTGGCCAGTGAGGTCATTGGCCACATTTTGGTGAGAGGTGAAACTGCTAAAAGTAGCATTTTTGGGTCCCTTCCTATTTATAATAGTCCCTAGTCTATCTATAGGAAGTAAAATTAATTTTGGTCTTAACAACAGTTGGAAATATTAATTAATTAATTCAGTTGAGTTAATTAGTTAAGGAAATTCGAATTTGAAGTCTTTGTGAGCATGCACATGAGTTGTCCCACTGATTGAGGAATTTATCCTTAATTTCCTCCACTGATTGAGGGAATAAGTATGAGTTCTATAATGAGAGAATAAGTTGACTTAATTCTAACTAGTCAAGTCCAGATAGATTATTTTAACAAGTTGTTAAAATAATAAAATATAGTTTGTTAATGCTTGCATACATGTGACAACTATTATTTTAGATAACTGAGAATTCACTCATGGATAATTGTTGCATGTCAATTCTGTCAGAGACCTAGTTGATATCAGATGTGGGACAGTGTACTATCAGATGCTTCACTATTTCTAGTAAGTAGTTTTTGCAGGATTGAGGAACTAGTGTCCTCAAAGATTGTGTAGTTGGACCATTGGTTAACTTGGTATGTTTGGAATTAATTTCATATGCTTTTTCTATTATTTCCTAAGCAAACTGCGCAAGGAAATAGTTTTTGGACCATAGGTAAAGCCTTTATATATAGGGCTTGGTTGGTTCATGAGATATCTTCATATCTTCATAGTTCATTGAGAACTGAATAGCTTGAAAGCTAATTCTTTTTGTATTGTGAAGAGGATTTCCACTTGATTGATAATACATGGTTGGGGTTTTATGCTGGTGCTTTCCCCTGGATATATCTTGTGCTATGTGTGATTATTTCTCTTGATCATTTATGCATGTTTCTACTTGATGTTTCTCATGAATTCGATTATGCTTCCGCTTAATGTTTTGTAGAAGTAGAACAAGTATTATACTTTAGGACATTGTATATGTCGGTTTGTTCTGAAGGTAAAATTTCTACATGGTATCAGAGCACAGGTGATCAAGCAAGAACAGTATACTAGCAGGAGAAATTTGAAGTTTATTATTCGGGATATAGATCTCAAGTTCTTATCACATCTATTTCATTGATGGTGTTCTATGGTTTGAGGCTTGAGTATGCCCTTGATGGCAGCTCAAACTGTATAGCTTGGAAGGATTGCATGGAGGCAGTTTTGGAAGATAATGGCCTTAAGGATTTCATTGATCAAGAACTCCCTAAGCCTACTGACAAGACTGAGCAGGTGGAATGAGGAAGTGTGTGGATAGAGATAGGAGAATTCTCTTGGAGGGAGTGCGAGATCACATTGTCTCAAGCCTCCATGGGAAGGAAACTCTGCATGCAATGTGGAAAACATTGAAAGATTTATATCAAAATAGCAGTGATCAGAGGAAGCTGGCACTGAAGGACAAACTTCGAAAGATCAAGCGTGAAAGGGATGAGACGATCTCTATGTATCTAACCAAGCTCATCACATGCAGGGATGAGATTGCAAGTGTAGGGGTCATGACATCAGATGAGGATATGGTGAGTCTAGCACTCCTTGGCCTTCCTAAGAGCTGGCATAACTACCAGGACTCGATGAATGGAAGGGAGAAACTGCCAGATTGGGAACGACTATGGTCGGATTTGATGCAGGAGGAGATCAAACGGAGCACCAGAGACAGTTCTTCATCCATGCATGATGAGGAGAACTGTGCCTTAGTGAGTAAGGTGAAGAAGGGGAAGGAGAAGGTTTCTCTTTCTAAATCTAGTTCTTCCAATGATGGGAAGAAGGTTGACAAATCGAAAGTATGATGCTTTCGTTGTCATGAGGTGGGCCATTATGCTGCAAATTGTCCACGGAGGAAATTCAAGAAGGGATCCGAGGAAGGATCTGAAGGTGAGGCACTTGCTTCACAGTTTGAGTTGGATTTCACAATCTTTGCATGCATGGTTTCATCCAGGGTGGGAAGTGGTTGGTTTCTTGACAGTGGAGCTTCTTTCCACATGATCGGCGACAAGATTTTGTTCAGTACTTTGGAGGAGAAAGATCTCCAGATACTCATAGTGATGGGTAATGATGAGAAGTATAGTGTCTCAGGTGTAGGCATGGTTATTTTTCAGAGGGAGCATGGAGCTCGCTTTACCTTGACTGATGTTAAGTATGTACCAGGACTGAAGAGAAACTTGGTGTCAATCGCGATGCTGGAAGACAGAGGCTATGATGTAGTCTTCAGTAAGGGAAAGGTTTTCCTTAGACACATCATCACTAGACAGGTGAAGCAGATCGGTTCATAGGTCAAGAACCTATATGCTCTTGAGGTTCAAGATGCATGCAAAGCCTTGAGCAACACGGCAACTGATGGAGACTTGGTGGTTGAGAGGGAGGGTATATTACCTCTCAACATGCAGAGCCAAAAGAAGTCTCAGATGATTATGGAGGAGCCACGATTGGTGCAGCAGCTTTAGGAGGTTGTGGAGCAGCCACAACAGGGGAAGCTGAGTGGAGATTGAGTAGAGACATCTACTCACGTAGAGACGTCCATTAGGGTGAAACTTCGAGCCAGGTGGGCTAAGGGATCACATGCAGCCATACCTCCAAGTAGGAGGTAGGGTAATATAGACTGATCATCCCAAGGAGGAGGGGCAGGATCCTTGAGGTACCCTACCTCTTGGATGAGGCCTTGCTATAGGAGCCCCGATGTGGAGTAGTAGGAACTGACTAATTGGGTAGAGACAGATGCAGATGGAGCCGCAAAGAGAGTGACAGTGCAAGTAATCCCAGGATAATGCATAGCTAGCAGGTTGTAGCAATGCGAGAGGCACAAGTGTTTTGCACAGTGCTAGGTGGCACAAAGAGGTGTGCAATGGTGCGAGATACATGGATATGTTGCAGTAGCGTAGATGTCAAAGAGGGAGCACTTGTCAGCAGCAGGTAGAGCTTCAGCATCAGAGTATGTTCCTAGCCCAACAGAGTGGTCAGTTGGGAGTGTTTTTGTTCCAAGTGTTGTTGGAGTAAGTGGACCGGGTAGATGTGTTGCATGCAGAACATTCCAGACTTACAAGATCGAGTTCGAGAGAAATCCTTTCTTGTTGAGAGGGAGTGTTGAAAAATGTGCAACAAGAAATGTTAAATTTAGAATGAGCTAAAAATAGACCTGCTAAAAATAGCATGTCTAAAAATAACAGTTTGGCCATTGAGGTCATTGGCCACATTGGGTGAGAGGTGAAACTTCTAAAAATAGAAAGTTCTAAAAATAGCATTTCTGGGTCCCTTTCTATTTATAGTAGTCCCTAGTCTATCTATAGGAAGTAAAATTAATTTTGGTCTTAACAGCAGTTGGAAATATTAATTAATTAATTCAATTGAGTTAATTAGTTAAAGAAATTCAAATTTGAAGTCTTTGTGAGCATGCACATGAGTTGTCCCATTGATTGAGGAATTTATCCTTAATTTCCTCCACTGATTGAGGGAATAAATATGAGTTCTATAATGAGAGAATCAGTTGACTTAGTTCTAACTAGTCAAGTCCAGCTAGATTATTTTAACAAGTTGTTAAAATAATAAAATATAGTTTGTTAATGCTTGCATGCATGTGAAAACTATTATTGTAGATAATTGAGGATTCACTCATGGATAACTCTTACATGTCAGTTCTATCAGAGACCAAGTTGAGATCAGATGTGGGACAGTGTACTATCAGATGCTTGACTATTTCTAGTAAGTAGTTTTTGCATGATTAAGGAACTACTGTCCTCAAATATTGTGTAGTTGGACCATTGGTTAACTTGGTATGTTTGGAATTAATTTCATATGCTTTTGCTATTATTTCCTAAGAAAACTATGCAAGGAAATAGGGGTTGGACCATAGGTAAAGCCTTTATATACAGGGCTTGGTTGGTTCATGAGATATCTCCATATCTTCATAGTTCATTGAGAACTGCATAGCTTGAGAGCTAATTTTTTTTGTATTGTGAAGAGGATTTCCACTTGATTGATAATACATGGTTGGGGTTTTATGCTGGTGCTTTCCCTTGGATATATCTTGTGTTATGTGTGATTATTTCTCTTGATCAGTTATGCATGTTTCTACTTGATGTTTCTCATGAATTCAATTATGCTTCCACTTAATGTTTTGTAGAAGTAGAACAAGTATTATGCTTTAGGACATTGCATATATCGATTTGTTCTACAGGTGAAATTTCTACAAGTTCTTCGTTCGTTCTAACTACAAGCTTATTCAGTGTTACTATTGGGTCAGGAGACATGTACAACTCATCATCATCAAACCAATCAAGATCATTAAGCACTTCCTCAGCAGCATATGTGGGCTACTATGAGTATGATTCCTTCCCCTTATAACTATGTTTACCAAATAAGTGTAATTTGTAATTTTATTCCACCATCCTCAACTACAAAAATTCAAATATTTGAGTTTGATGAAACATTTTATATCCATAAAAAAATTCCAATTTAATGACTTAAGTCAAATGGATTGGGAGTTATTTGGCTTAATAACCATCACGAGGTTACTAACAATGAGCTATAATATTTTTGTTAATTGAATTGACTTGGATTGGTTCTAGATTAGGAGGCCTAGTTATTAGTACGAAGTGAGCCAATGGTATATTTCAATAAGAAGCATTCGTTTCGTTAATCATGATCTTTTCAAATGGATAGTTGAGTTAATTATCAAATGAGTTGAAACCATTATGTAATTGAAAGGGGCACATAAAGATGAACAATTTTATCACTAAAACTTAGAGGATTAAACCCTTAACTATTCATTTGGAATGTTGATTTAGGCATCATAACTAAGGAAGCGTTCAAGGAGAAGAGAAGAAAGGTATTATTCAAGGATAGGAAGGCATCAACTCTTTTATTAACAAGAACATTAGAAGTATTGTAACACAATATTATGGATGGAAAATCCTAAAGGTCATGTATATTGCACTATAATAATCCATTAGTCCACAAACTCAAATTTGGAGTTACGATCAAATCCTTCGCTAGGAAATTTTTTATAAGTATCCCATCTTAAAGACTAAAATGGGTGGTTGATTTAACAAATGTTGGTACGTTAGAAACAAGTTCAATGCATGGTATCTCTAATAATAAAGCTTATGGAAACTAGTGCTATAACCCATGAAACCTTCATTGGTTTTCCTAGTAGTCATAAGGGTTGTACATATTTTAAAATGAATTATATACCAACATTTTTAAAATCCACAAAGTTTATATGAGACAAAATATTAGAATGTGTCTTCTAAATTGTTCCCCTTATTCAGTTTACATGGGTTTTGGTTGAGACTCTATAAACAATTTGTTTCATTATAATTTATCATAACCTCAAACTAGAGTTGGATGAAGAAACATAACAAATATATTATGCATTTAAGGGTGTCATCATTCATTCATTCATTCGTATATCCACAATTTTTTTTTCTCAATAAAATTTATGACAAAATATATGTTTACATAATATGAAACAAAATTGTTCTATTTTTTTGCAATGAAAAAATCATAACTTTTTATTAAGATAGTCTAAAGTTACATGTGCACATGCCATGAGGAATTCAATCTCTTAGTAAAAAATGTGGTACTCAAAAAAGCAGGCTCTAAATAAACAAGTACAGTCATTTTTTTCAGGTTTCTTTCTTTTTTAATATGTAGTTAGTAAGGATGTCTTGATCTTGGCCCCATTTAGTTGTTATGGTCTCAAGTGGGGTCAAGCATCAACTACAATAAGAAATAAATTTTAAATTAATATTTATAGTTATTATGATTACAAATCTTTTATTAATAAAAAGAGTAGTAGAGTGTTCTTTACCTTCTTCGGTAGTGGAGGGAAGTGGAATACTTTTGGATGTGGCTATATGTTTCTCCTCTTCTCTGGCCACATCTTGTACATGCTCTGGTGTAGAAACAATAAAGGCTATATTTAATACACCATTTGTGTTAAAATGTTTTTAATTGTATTCCTTACTACAATTTTTTTTATAACACATGAAATACCTCTAGTACCGAATCGAACGTCACTCTCAAGATTAGGCACTCCACCATTAGTAGGCTCATTTGTTGTATCTACATTGCTTACATGTTTTTTACAATCAAGCACATTACTTTATGGAAAAAAATAATAACCAATAGATTGTAAAATTAATCACTTATAAATGCTATTTGTTTCTTTTATTTTCCTAAATGTTAGGTTGGGTGGTGGAAGATTGTGAAGATGCCAAGCTTGTCCTTCGTTCAACCATGACTTTATAACCATACTTGAAAGCAAGATTTAAGCCTTCCTCCATGCGAGCCTCTTTGGATTGTGGCCCATGCAATTTTTCATTACAACATGAATTTTTCTTCTTTAGTGATATTAAATTAAAATTGTTAAAAATTAATCATTTGGATGCAAATTATTTTTTTTATATACTTACAATTTTTGTGGCCAGTTTCGAGTAACCACCTAGGACAAGATGATGTTGCCCATGTTTGGCTATTCTAGCCATTATGGCTTTGGAAGTATCTGGGAGCTATATTTAAAACATTTAAAAACTTAGTTAGATGTCGCAATGATGATAAAATATCATAATTACATTATTAAAAGTGCCTCATACCTTCCTAGTCTGGGTGGAGTCTTCCCTGCTTTTCGAAGTGCCTTGCATCTGCCACGAGCATTCTCCACTCCATCTATGGAATCGATGGAGGGTGCTCATTCAACCTGGCCCTTTCCAATTGAGACCTATACTGGTCCCACAAATATTTTAAACGTAGGCATGCCTTTGAGGTAACTCCATATTTGTTGAAGGTACCCTTACCGAATATGTGAACCATCCTATTAATAGGCTCATCTTTTAACTTGGAACTTTGGAATTTCTAGTTTGTGCGAATGGATAGCCTAAAGATTTCCAAGGTTATGTCATACAATATTATCATTAGTTTAAAATAATAATAGACTATACGTTAATTTAATTTAGGTTTTACTTAATATTTAAAACACTTGTTAAATACCTCGAAGTTTCTCTATTTTCATGGGGATATTTTCATAATCTACCAAAAATGTGATCGATAGTGATCCTGTGCTAGTAACATGAGAAGATCCAAGACATCTCACTTCAAATTGTGTAATCAAATCATGCTCTGCATCCACATCATGTGTAGATCTTGACATACATTGTTCAGGGGGTGGAGATCCTGTTGTGGGTGGTTGAGCATTTGTACTGGTCTTAATGACCGGTGACTCACTAACAGGTGGAACATTAGCATTGCTACCAATGTCGGCCCCCATAGTCATAGGATGAGGATCATACTCTGCCAAAAACTCTTGTAAAATAAAGATTTTTTTTAAAGGATGAGATAAATAAATCATAAAGAAATAAATGGGATAATTAAATGAGTTACTCACCTCATACTGACAAACTTGTTGCAGCAAGGTTCTAATTTCACCTTTTATCTCATTTGTATGAGGATCAATCATAACTAAATAATTAATTTTCTTGTATGCTTTGATTGGATCGATGGATATAAAAAATGCTTCCTCAGTACCATGTTCCTCATGAGCATATGTGGACTGCTCTAAGCTTGGTGCCTTCCACCTATCACCCTGTTTATCAAATAAGTGTAATTTGAAATTCATCCACAATTAATCATAATTATATTAATAAGAAAACCACTATTGACATATTTCTAAATTTATATAGAAACTTCACGTTATATCATGGCCAATATAAAAGGTTCTAAATTTATAAAAAAAAATCATCATCTTGGAGGGATCTTGCAAGAGGCATTATGACAGGATCAATATATATTCTGCATATTGTATAGAAACAATACTTTGAAATGCATAAAGGAATGAAATTGCTCAAGTTGGTCATACGCATAGTGAATCTTTCATTTAGTTATATCATGCCTAAAAATATCAATTTGATTTACTCTATAATTGATAAAATGCTACTTGTATATATATCTTGTTGTTCTATTATTTTACGTACAACTAAATTGATGTTTACCTGCTATGAGGTTGGTGACCTTTGACCTTGATCAACCTGACACAATATTTTAACCATGACATACGAAAATGTTTCCTCAACTTACAAGATGTCTAACAATATATTGTAGTAAATGAAAATCATAACATACAATAGGCATTGCTTACAAGTTGGGTAAAATTGAATATATCCCACCTACATAATAGCAATATTTTTATATATTTTATTCAAATTGTAATCAATGAGAAACTCATCCCCTACAGCTATTGATTTAATGGCACATAAGAATACATAGTTTCCTTCGCGTCCCTCAAATATGCAATTGGGTTACTTATTTGTGGTGATGGGTCATGTACTATTTATAACCCTTGCAATATTCCCTGCTACTTTTCGCCTTCCATCAATATACATAGTTGCACCTTTTCTTTCATAATTGTCTTTTAGTTGTATATATATTTTGTCATTCCATATCTTCACATACTTTTTGTAGTAGATCTTTCCTGCAAATATATTAAAGAGAAAAATATACCAGAGAAAATATGCCAAGATAGAGAAATTGTTCCAGAAAATGCTTCTTTACTGATAAGACCCTCGAGGTAGGGTAACACCATAAAACTACTCCTTAAGGAAGCATATCACTCCACAAGCCATATGCTTGTCAATACAACAATCCTTGACATATCTGAATGGAGAGTCCTTGGAATCTATATAGGCTTCATACATACAATACCATGGGTCTCTAAATACCATAAATCTAATACATGGGCTTATCACATTATTTCTTAACTACTTTTGTTCCCTTGCATAATGTTGGTTAACCACTTTATTTATTAACTATGATCCATTTATTTATCATCCTCACATTATTACATTACATTATTCCCTTGGGTACCTTCCTTTGTACCTTATATTATCCCCCCTAGGTATACTACATTCCACCCCCCTTATGCATGTTTCATCCTATAAAAATGAGAAGAACACAAATAATAAGATCTACTCAAAAGAGTAGTCCACTGGTACCATGCACGTGCATCTAGCCTTCCAAGAGAGGGGTGAGTACTTAATCTAGCTGGTGCCTCACTCGCTAGAGATGGAAGTTGGTTCTTGTAGTTCCTCTATGTTGATGTGTTGTGGGTGGATCATCACACTTCTCTGTGTGTATTTTAGGGGTTGTTGTCCTTGTTGCTAATTCTTTTCCACCTTGTTGGTTGTTGTCTTGCTGGTTGGTCTGGGTGGTGATATGTTGATGGTGTATCTTTCTTCAATTCCCCACCTAATGGAGCTTGAGTGGTATCGAGTTCATTTTTTGGTACTTGTTTTTTTCTTGTCTTCCATCATTACTTCTACTGTGAATTCCTCAGCTGATGTGTCATTACCTGTAGAGTTTTCTACTTGGGCCTCCTTAGACTCTACCTGTTTATTTATGGAAATATCATGCAATGTAATTTTCTTCTGTTTATACCAAAGCTTCAGGAATTCTTCTGTACATTAATATTTACAGTACCAATAGATTCCATCCAAGGGTATCCCAAAACAACATCCACATTATCCATATTTGAAGTATAAAAATAAAAATGAAACACATACTTATCCATAGAAATCTTCAAATATTTATAAATTTGCACATCCTCACTAACAACCTATGTTTTTTCAATATGTTTTGTTGGAACTTGTAATTTTTTTGCCAAATTAACATTGATAAAATTATGCTTGCAACTAGGATGGATAGACACAATGATCTTCTCCTTCTGAATACATCCATTAACCTGTAATAAGGAGATACGAGTAGAAAATAACCCTTTATTATCTTGTTTTCTAGCATTAGACCATTTTTCCAAAGGGATTTTTCAAATTCTTCATTGGGAAGGCTTACCAACTTATTTTTATCAAGTGAGTCCTACCATATGGTCGCCTCATCTAAAAAATTAAGCCATATTGTCTCTTTCCAAACTTTCAAAAATGTTGACTTTTCCACTTTTAGGAATTCTTCAATAGTAGGGTCAACATCTTTTCCTGTAAACTTCATCTTGCTAGAACCCTTAAAATAGAGTAAGGGTTTTGAAGACAGTCACTTTGGAGAAAATTTAAAATGGGAAAAATCAGTCGCTATAACTCAAAATTCATATCATAACCTATTTTTGTAAATGGAATGACAATTCTGCATCTTCCCATGTGACTAGAATCACGGGCTAGGCACTCTGTGAACTCAAATCTGCACTGCACCTTTTTGACCATCATAAACATTAACGAAAAAAGAGATGATTTTAAATCACTAATATGACCCTCATCCGGACTCCAATTCGACCATTTTTTTTTTCGAAATTGGGTGATTTTTCAAGAGGATCTCAGATATGCACTTATTTTTCCAAAATTCTACACAAAAACTGCAAAAAAAATACTAGAGAGTCATCGTCCATGAATTTTTGTCAAAAACATTTATGTAAACCAACTAATTTTAAATCAGCGATAGCTCCCTCATCTGGACTCTGATGGGTCTGACATACTCCATCAATTCAGTTAATCCTCTGTAGCATACCTTTATTCCATTGATGGGAAATATCCCCACACCATGTAATGACGATGGGGCAATGCGGTATATCCTTTCATTAACAGAAAAATTAGTGTTTACTTCAGGAAGATCCTTGGGTTCCCATTGTTTCACTAGATGTTTATACCTTAAGGGTGCCTAGATTTCATCTCTGCTCTCATTATCGTAAGAACATGACCCCCTTTTAGCGAGAAAAATTTCCATGCATGTATGGAATTTTCTTCTAATCTTTTCACCTCTAGTTGATCTTCTCCTACTAGACAACATAGCAGATGTTTAGTCAATTTATTATGTCCTACCTAAACTTTTGTCACTTGATGAATATATATCTGACAAATACCTGTTTGCTTGAATGTCATACAACATTCCATCAAATGAGAGAAATTGTTAGCAAGTGCCATAAGGGATGTTGAGAAACGTGTTGACGAAAGAACAAGAACATTATAATAGTACAAGTGAGTTACAAGGAAGTTATTTACATTTAAAATATTCAAGTAATATTTAAAAATTTGATAACTTGAGAACCTATTCATCCTAACCAATGAACTCACTCGATAAATTGAGAACTCAACATAATCTAATAGCATTTAGTATTCCATTACAAAAAATTACCCACATACTTTGATATGTTGAAGAATGTAACTAGTTTCAGTCTTCGTAATTGTCATTTGACTCATGTCATGATGTAATTCTTATGTTTCTATCAAAAGCAAAAAGAAAATTATTTTTGTAAAGCATGGGTTTCATGCTCAAGTCACTTTGTAATTAGGTCAAGCATTCATTGAATGATCCTCGGGTTTTTCATTAGTCAAAAGTCCTTGTCATATTATAAAAGACCCTTTCAGGCTTTTATATCAAGGAAATAAAAATTATTCTAAAATTAGAAATGTCTAGAAGGATCCGAAGGCCAAGTTGGTTAGCCAAGGAAATTTCGACCTAGAGAGGGCTAATGGAGCCTCTTGGAAAGGATATATAAATATGGATCTTCAACCTATTGAGATACACATCAAGGTTTTGAAAGTTTTTAAGTCTTCTAATTCTCACACATGTGAATACTCTAGGGTTTCTATGGTTTCCCCAAGTCCAAAATTGCAAGAGGTGTTTCAGGTTTCCTTGGTGAGCATGAAAGGCTAAAAGAGCCTTCATCTTGAAAAGATCTTGTTTTTCTTCCCTTGGAGATATTGTTTCACTACACTTGGAGGACTACACAATATCATTATGCAACATATGTCATGAACCATGTTCTCTTATTGCCATCGTGTACCAAATGAAACTTTGTCCCAAATTGAGTGAGAAACTCAAAATGTAAATTTTTGTAGCAGCTACAACACCCTCCAAAATTTTGGCTTACACTTGAATTTTGTAGCCTACTATCAATCCTGTGATTGATCATTCCTTAGTCACTTATTGGTAAGCTAATGATTTCAAGCTCCCTTCTTCAATCTTAAGAGTCGTTCACGCTTTTATCTTTATATAGTATGTGTCATCTTGGGGCATGGGGATTATCGCTTATCATGCAAAGGGAAGTTTGTTTTGCTTCAAGGGGAAATATTTGTGAAAATGGGTTGTTCTCATCATATAAACATGTTTCGCACTCATTTCCAAAGTTTCACACACTATTGCAGAATTGTCTCCTTTATCCTCACAAATTCTATCGTTGAAGCCACACTAGTCGTAAGCTGCCACAAAGGTTGTTGCATTAAGAGAAGTATGTTTTCATACATTTTGGATGGTCTATGTTGTATTACTAAGTTTTCAAGTGTGTGATCATAGTCAAGTTCCATCATTGTTCACATCAACTCCATTGATCCCACACTTAGCCAAATTTAAGAGGTTTCCTAACAACCTAGCCTCATCCAGCCTTTCTAAATTATGCACTTCACATCTACAACCCTTAAGTCTTTTCCTTTCCTACTAGAACAACGTAATGCACAGAAATCCCAGCCTCCCTTGGCATCCAAAACTGTGCAGATGCTTCCTCCATTGTCCTTCCCTCAACCAGAACTCACTGTCTCCAGAAATTGTGTAGTTTTGTCCCTTAAGCCTCTCTGCTACCCAATCCCCCTTGCCTCCTTAAACTGCGTAGATTTTTCTTCCCAGAGCCTTATCCCACAACATCCACTATTTTCTTAAAATGTGAAATTTTGTCTGTCAGTGGCCACTGCACAATCCTTTCCCTCAGTGAGGACTACGCAGAAATTTCCCTCAGTATGGCCTAAGTTGCACACTATGTAGTCTCGATGATGAAGCTTGACCCTTGGTTTCTTGAACTGCACAATTGTACAATCACTGGGTTTTCTCCCCTAACCTGTCACTAAGTCTCAACCCAGTTTATGAATCCAAGTGCAACATCTTAGACTAGGGAGCTTTCAGATTGATGTTGTCCTGTCATGAGTGAATTGCAGGAATAGGTACACTCTCAAATCATGGAAAGATGATAAAGAAGGAAAAGTAGGAGGAAAGCATGCCTAAAGACTCAATTATAGTTGAATGAATGAGTGAACCTATCAAGGGAAAGAAAAGGGGCACATGTTTGTAACCATGCCCAAGACCGAAGATCATTGAAGACCTCGCACCATCAAGCTATGCAGAGGAGAAGAGAAAGCACGTCCAAGAACACATCAATCACTCAGCAACAATAGCAGCTCAACATTGCCACATCATCAATCCCGTCCATATCAACAATGTCATGTCAAGTCATGTCACGAGTTTCCATATGCCACATCACTATTGTGGGCCATGTATATCGTAAATCAATTGTATTTTAAAGTGAGAGCCCAATGGACACATAAGAATATGAAGAGTCATGTAAGTTGAAAATTCCTAGGAAGTTGAATAGTCATGAGGGTAGTCAAAGAGTCACAAGGGGAAGATACCACCCTTAGTTATATATACCCCCTTATTATATGAGCAAAATACTTTTCACCTTGGCTCCTCCTGCAAAGAATTAGATATATCAGTTAGTTCTTTGAGGAGAAAGGAGTGGCTCCAATGTCCCACTACTGGGGCTAGTGATGTACAATGTAAATATGTGTCTTGGAACTTTTTCTTAATTACAGAAGCCTTTTCAAGCCAACATGTTTCCTTGCATGACTTATGAATGTTTGTAAGACTATTATGTGAATGTTTGTATTTCATGCTTGTTTTCACATGTACTAAGATAGTTGAACTATTTCAGTTGTTTTAGTGCTTATCTTGTTGGAAATGTGCTATAATGGTTATTACTATTGTATCATCCTTGTGGACTATTCAGCGAGATACTATATAAACCTTCCCTTACTCAACGGCTATAACGACCGTCTCATCCGTTGTGGACTATTCTGCTTGGATGGTAGATGGATATTCCCTTGTTAATTGGTTGTAATGATTGTTGCATCCATTGTGGACTATTTCGTTGGATGTTGGACAAGCCTTTCTGGTTCATGTGTATATCTGCCTAGGTGGTATTATTACCTCTCACTTAGAGGCTCACTTTTCTCCCCCCTTTTGCAGTAAGAGAACCTAGACATAGTTATGTTACACAGTCACCTTGTTGTTTGAAGATGCCATTGCATCACTCTCCTGTGCTCACATCTAGAACCAACGCAAATCTTTGAGGATTTGGAAACCAAGATTTTATATTGGATGGGACTCCTACACCAAACAGTGTGAGGTCTAATTGGGAATTCATATCGAGGATATCCCCTTAGTTGATGGATTTCCAACACCGTCAACAAATCGTGCTAGAAGGAGGGCCAGACGATGGGTCGTGCATGTCAAGTCTGGTTTGAATCTCTTATTTGAAATGGATCTTCCCCAAATCATAATCCTGGGATGTTTTTCTAAAGAGCTTAATTTTACCATCCCTAAGGAAGTTATTCATGACCTGTATCAATTTAAGTTCGGTGGTGAGGGTGAATCAAATTTTCGTGAACATCAATTTCAAGTTATCCGTCTTTTTCTTTTTCATGGAACAGGGTCCAAAGATTTCATGGCTATATTACTCACCCTCACATTTGAAGGTTGTGTTAATCAATGGTGTTATACATTACCCATTTCTTCTATACATTCACTCACTCAAATTACCAAGAATCTCCATAAAGCCTTCGATAAGCATAACCACCAAGATTTTTGTGAAAGAATCATTCGTTTAAGAATGAAGCTTGATGAATCAGTTGAGGATTTTTCTTATCATTTCCTTCACCTATGTTGCAAAATTCCTAAAAAATATTTGAACTGGTATTTCTTGAAGCAAGAGTTTGAGTGCTTGGTTCTTGTCTCCTTCTAACGTGAGCCTGAACTTCATGTTTCCCCTTCTTCCCCAACTCTTGTGAATCATGAGGCACCTCAAATTTTAGAGGAGGAGCTTACTACCCCTTTTGTTTCTTGTCCTCCTCCTTTTCCGGTCCTAATGACGGCGCCTCCTTGCGGTGATTGCAAAATTGTGAAATCAGCGAATCAAATCTCCAATCCATATTCTCATTATTCTTTCACTTCATTGGAGGAAATTATAGAATGGCTCATGAATCCTATGACGAAGACTCAATCCTCCATTCCACAAGAGGATGTCACCATTCACAACTCTAATATCAATGTTGATCCAGATTTCTGTTATCCTCTATCATCTTTACATCCTAACTCTTTGTACCATGACTCTCTTGATCAATCTACTCCATCAGTTGGTTCTTCACATTCTCTTGATTCTCAAGCTACTGGCCCAAATTGTGATCAGGTACAAAGCAGTCACATTACGCAAGTAGAGGAGCACAAAGGTGAGGATGCTTTCAATTTGTCCTCTCTTTTTCAAAATGTTACATGTCAAGATATTTCGTTTCCATCCTTAAATGATTCTCAATATGCTAATCATGGTGGAAAATCAAATACAATCAATTCTTTCAATCAACCCCCAGCCTGGGGCAGTAATCATTCCAATATTTCCTTATGCCATGACGAATTCCCAAGCACATCGTATGATATTTTAGTTTCTCATGATGATTTTAATTCAGATCTAGAATTTGCTTCGGTCAAAGAAGATGTTCATATCAAAACTTCCCCTTCACCTCACTATCCCTTGTGTCCTACCATTTTCAACACATCCATTTGCGACAGAGATACTCCATGCTCTTTGGTTTCTTCATCTGATGATTTATCCCCTTTATTGACACGAGGTAGTGAGGTTGTTCATAATGAAATTGAAAACAATCAAAGCAAAGAGAACTCTTCCCACCCCTCATCATATCTTCTTTTGCATGAAGACAACTCTTTAAATCAGCTTGCTCATGAGATATCACCAATTCATTTATATTTGAATGTGCTATCAGAAGAGCCTCTCCATTTGAGAAATCTGCTTGTTCATGTTGAAAAATCTGGTAAAATATATGATAGAGATGGTTGTTATCTGACGAGCAGTGGTCATAATAAAATCAACAATAGCATCTATCCTCAAACCATGCATGATATGGTTCAAGCTTTAAAATGTGATTATACAATCCTGGAAAGTTTCGGGACTTTCCAAGGAGTTGATGTACTTCAACTTCCATTGATGGTTATGTCAAGATCTCATGACTCTAGTAAGCCCCCCGAACATAATCAGATTTGGTTTCTCTCGCACGATCTGTCTATCTGCATGGTTTCACTCGATGTGGATTTCCACCTGAAAAATATTTGTTATTCTAGGTGTGATCTTTTGAATCTTCAATTTTTTACTTCTGACTGAATTCAAGAATATGTTACAGTTCATTTGTCTTCATGTGAATCTCTCACATCAAACTCAGGTTGGGAATATCCATCTCTCATAAAGTAATGGAATTTTGAAGTTTATCAGCTCAAGGACTATCTTTGCCCACAAGAATCATACTTATCTAATTTATCCCTTAATGGTCAGCTCCTCGATCTTCTTGTGAATCTTATATTACGAATTTGTCCTCTCATCACACAAGAAATGTCCTTGACTAATAATGAATGCACAAGTTGTCACATGAATCAAGTTCTTCTCTACTCACCATGCCTTAACTGATCTCATGCATTCGTGGTGCTAGCATCCTTTTTAAACTCGTTTGATGACCGTGATGTTTGTAAAATTTGTCACCAGTTGCAGGAAGAGGGTCTGTCATATCTGGCTTGCAAGGAACTTGGTACGATTGTTCAGAGAATTCACAAGATTATTCAAATTGAATTTTCTTTGTTTATTGCAAACTAGGAATCTGATGCTTCAAACAACTCATCTGACCAATTCTCTATCTTTGGTGACTGTCATTCGGCATATCATTTTCCCATCGGCACATCCAAATATAGCTATTTCACACCCTTTTTTATTCTTTGTTCAACATCTCTCTATTCATCTTTCTATCAAGCAGGTGACGCACTTCAACCTTTGTTGATGGTTATGGAAGGTCCTCACCGTCTTGGCATGATTGCCGAGAATGATCAAATCTATTTTCCCTTACAAGATTCCCATCATGATCCCACTTCTCAAATCAAAAATTCATCTTTTCAAAGATCACGAGGTTTTTAAGAGGGCCATCATGATTTTTACGATCCAATCATTCAATCGTTGGAACAATCTTACCTAGCAAGCTTTGTACCAAACAATAAGTTTCTATATTTCAACACGCTTGCCAAGGAGCTCGGTGTAGATGAAGACATATATGCAAGAAGATTCTAAGGTTTGTTGAAAAATGGTATTCATCACAAAGGAAAGCAAGTGATTTGGATAAGAATAGTGGGTGTGACACACCTTTCCACCCATAGGTAAGACCTTCCTTTTCTTATGCAAGTTTTTCAAGTTTTTGTATCTTCTATTGCACATTTGTTTTAATTAATCATATCTTTATGGATGCAAGTCAGGAATGACTACGATGACTTCAATGGAAATTTCATTACACGTAACCCCGAAATTATAGTTGTTAGGTTAGGAGTAGGATTAGCTATATCGTTAGCTTTCCCTTTCTTTCACTCATTTTGCACTCATTTTCCACAGTCTATCCTCGTTTCTTTATTCTGATTCTACATCATGTTTTCTTTAGCCATTTTTTTTTCTTTTCTTCTAGTTTTGTTTCCTTGTTGTGTGTTTCTTTCTTATCATCTTGTTTTCCTTTCTTATTGAGTTTTCTTTTTTATTTCCTCATGCGAATAAGTGTTGTTCCTGGACCTATTTTAGATTCTTAGTATGTGTGTGGCCGAACTATAAAGAGTCTTGTGACGCTTCAACATTTTTCCAGTCCTGTGTCTGTCTTCCTTGTAATTGGTTGTATCTTTTGGCCGATGAAGTTTTGACGAAAAATATGATCCGTCCATAAGGAGATCTTCGGTCCAACCATGAACTTGTGTCCAGTCTGGGAACCTCATGCCTGTACTCATTTTTTTTCTTTAATGTTTTCAAGTTTATCCAACTAGTAGAAATGGAGAAGGGGAAAATATAAACCATAAAACCTAAATCAGAGGTATTTATACGCTTCTCTGAAGGAACAATCTCTCCTACTCTCAATAAGTCGGGATCCCCCTTCCACCCCAAAATAAATAAGTTTTGATGCATATTTCTCTTAAATAAATAAATAAAGGCGGAAGAAGAGAAAGGCTTCCTGCATAGAGAGGTGAAGCCGACAACTCCACCTGGGTACTATCTAGGCTCGTTGGCAGTGGAGCATTTCCTGTGTTCCTACGTGACTCTGTCAAGGTACTGTCTAGGCCTGCTACCAGTGGAGCAACACCAGAGATGAAAAACTATACTCTGAAAATCTTAAGCTCACGAGCTAAACTACCCTTCCCAATTCAAAACACTTTGATCTAACTGAATATTATGTTGTTTTCAACTAAGAAGGAAAAAAGGGGACCATGTCTACCCATGGGGTAAGTGTAGAAGCCAAAGTAATCTTCACGATGAGTCAATACTCCTTGAAGTACGAAGGCCTTACACCAAAAACGAACCAAGATAGAGAAGTTGGAATTCAACCAATGTGTTGCCAAGTGTTATAGACGTTGCAACACCCTCCAAAATTTTGGCCTACACTTGAATTTTGGAGCCTACTATCGATCCTGTGATCAATCGTTCCTTAGTCACTTATTAGTAAGCTGATGATTTCAATCTCCTTTGTTCGGTCATTAGAGTCGTTCATGCTTTTATCTTTATCTAGTATGTTTCATCTTCGGGCATGGGGATTATCGCTTGTCATGCAAAGGTAAGTTTCTTTTGCTTGAAGGGGAAATGTTTGTGAAAATGAGTTGTTCTCATCATATAGACGTGTTTCACACTCATTTCCAAATTTTCACGCACTATTGCACAAGTGTCTCCTTTATCCTCACAAATTCTATCGTCGGAGCCACACTTGTTGTAAGTTGCCACAAGGGTTGTTGCATTAAGCGAAGTTTGTTTTCGCACGTTCTAGATGGTCTATGTTGTATCAGTGATTGTTCAAGTGTATGATCATATTCAAGTTCTATCATTGTTCACATCGACTCCACTAATCCCACACTTTTAGAGGTTTCCTTACAAACTAGCCTCATCTATCCTTTCCAAATTGTGCACTTCACATCTACAACCCTCAAGCCTTTTCATTTCCTATTCGAACCACCTAATGTGAAGAACACCCAACCTCCCTTAGCATCCAAAACTACGCATATGCTTCCTCTAGTGTCCTTCCCTCAACCAAATATCATTGTCTCCAGAAACTGCACAGTTCTATCCCCTAAGCCTCTCAGCTGCCCAGTCCCCCTTGCCTCCTGAAACTGTGCATATTTTTCCTCCCAGGGCCTTATCCTGAAGCTTCCACTTCCTACTTAAACTGCACAATTTTGTCTCTCAGTGGCCACTGTGCAATTCTTTCCCTCAGTGAGGATTGTGCAGAAATTTCCCTCGGTCTAGCCTGAGTTGCGCAGTCTCAATGATCAAGCTTGGCCCTTGGCTACTTGAACTGCACAACCGTGTAGTCACTAGGCCTTCTCCCCTAATCTGTCTCTAATTCCCATCCCATTTTATGAATCCAAGTGCAACGTCTTAGACTAGGGATTTTCCAGATTGATGTTGATATGGATCTTGGGGGGAGGCCCCCAAGATCTGAAAAATTGTAATGACAGAAAGAAAAGGAGAGAACACACAGTAAATAAAACCACAATTCTTTTTTTAAACAGATAATAACTGTAAAGGGTACATTATGGTGGACAAGTTGTCATTTTACAAAAATCAACTTGTTACTTATAGCCTTTTTTTGTTACAATATCACAGGTAAATTCCATGGGTGGGTAAATATCATGGGTGAATGAATACCATGGGTTGATGTGACTTACAATATCATGGGTGAATGAATACCATGGGTGGATGCCACTTACAATACCATTAGTTAACTCCATGGGTGGATAAATACCATGGGTTTATGAATACCACGGGTGGATACCACTTGCAATACCATGGGTAAATTCCATGGGTGGATGAATACCATGGGTGAATGCCATTTTCCATTTGGATTATTCCTCCCTCCTTAAGAAGAAATGGTCCCCATTGCGTGAAGTTCCCTCCTGAGAAGCCTTTGTTCAATATGAAGAGTCACTGAAGAGAAGGGTTTTGTGTGGTTAACCCATAACCGTGATGAATGAAGATCCGAGGATAGAGATACCCTGTAATGCTTGCGACCAATTGTGATACTGGCAGTGTGTGGCCTAGCAAATGGACTTCGATGACAAGGATTTTGTGTAGTTGACCCTAGGGGTGATTTTAGGGGCGAATGTTCGCCCCTTGGCAAAATTAAGAGGTTTTAAATTTTTAGTGGGTGAATATTTTGTATCATAGTACATTTTTACAAATCACCTCAAATAGCCCACCTTATTT
>APFE030712419.1:77879-101853 GCA_000404065.3 Pinus taeda
ATCCATGTTGTCTCCATCAGACCTTTGATCCCGTGGTACCAATATGCTGCCACCCTCCAGAGTCGTGTCGTCGGCATGTTCAAGAGTATAGTCTTTCTGCAAGTTCACACCTTACCTCCTCCTCTGATACTCTATTTCACCATCTACCACTCGTTCCTTATCTCGCGTCATTGACGGGGGAAACATTATGGCCCTCCTACGATAAATCATCTCCTGTCGACACCAGCTCATTATCCAAGAGATTGATCTAGAAATCCCTTTCGGTACCTTGGAGCTTGCATGCCTCAATGGCAAGTTC
Source organism: Pinus taeda (assembly GCA_000404065.3). Taxonomy (NCBI): domain Eukaryota; kingdom Viridiplantae; phylum Streptophyta; class Pinopsida; order Pinales; family Pinaceae; genus Pinus; species Pinus taeda. The sequence goes on from APFE030712419.1 coordinate 78,178, forward strand.
TTTGTGCCTAACAACAGACTTTCATCATTTGTCATTGATTGGGTGATTCCACGAGTGTTTGAATTTAGCTCATTTTTCACACTTAGTGGATTGTACTGTACAGTACCTTGAGAGCCATTGGCATTATTGGTGGTTTCTCTCGCACTTTGTTAACAATTTTCATTGTTGACCGGTAATCAAGTGACTTTCTATCATGCTCGACCTCAGCACATTTGTTCACATGCCAGAATTTTTACTTAGATCGGTTAGGATTTCAAGACCCCGAACTAAGATTACATATGTTCGGGCTGCATGGATTGGTTCGTGATTACATACCTGAGTCTTCATGGATGGCTGCGACCATACCTTTATCATTATATATGGTCTTATCAACTGGGTGGCTGCATCCATACCACAGACCAAGTTTCATATGTCTTTTGGATGGTTGCACCCATGCCTAGACTACATGTATTTCACTATCAAAGATATCAGTTGTACTTGCTCCTGCAGGTTCTTCAAGGTGGTGTTCTAGTTCGGTCATTGTTTCGTAAATCATTTCACCCATCCCACTCTCTCGAGTTACATGCTTTAGGGGGCATCTGTTACACAGTAATTTTTCACTGTCCTCATCTCAGTCCCTTTGTTGTGTCATACATCAAATAAATATGTCCATATCTTCCCACTCATGCAAGAAGATTAAGCAAATGCTCTCTAATGCTGAATATTGACCATTTTTTACTAAGTTCCTGCATCATCGCTAGTAAACCCTTAAAATGCACAACGATTGGTCCAAATGCATTATCTCCTTGCGATGTCGTCGCTAGTCCCTAGTTCATGAACCGCAATGATCCAGATTTGGTGAATTAGTTCAAACAGTTGGCCTTCTGGATGTTTCTAGAGCTGGTTGTTGGGTCAGTTTGGGTCACCCTTCCTCCTCTGGGATGGTGGTTCCGTCTCTTGTGCAACCTACCTTGAGGATAAGCTCCCTCTCCCTCATTTCATGGAGGCTCCTCCTCCTATAAAAGCACTCACCATTGCTATGATCAGCTAGTTACTAGTTCTTTGAGTTGGACAGTGCTGCTAGTTCTTTGGAGCTTTGTAGATAGATTTGGTGTCAGTGTGAAAAGTGTGGGATTGCTAATAGTTTGGTAAGAGGTTGTGGGGTGCCTTAACCTTGTATTAAAGCTTGTGAGTGAGAGAGAGATATTATCTATTTGGGAGACCCATTCTTGAGAATGAATGCTTGAAGAAACATACTGGTTGGACCCTCTGAGAAGCTTGCGACATCAAGACTTGGTTGTAAGCTTTGCTCTTGATTCATTTTAATACAATCAATGATGATTTCCTATATCTTGTGTACAATTTACTTGATAGCTTATGATTTCTTGACTTTGTAAGTAAATAGATCATTTTTGTTCTGGATTACGTGCTCTGTTGTTTTCTTGTGGTGTTTCAGGTTGATTGCTCATTAAGGAGAAAGAAACAGAAGCTGGAGCAGCGCAACGGAAATTCATCAACCAACGGTTTGAGGTAGGCCTATAACAATGACTATTTAAGGGAATCAATTATTTTTTTGTCTTTGTTGTGACTAGACCCACTCTAGGGCTAGAGGGGTTGTCTCTGTCCACAGAGGGAACACTTTCCTACTTCACACCCACTATGAATGTTGCTCCAAATTTAAAATGGACATAAATTGGTCAATATAACTTAGAATAATTATTATAACCTATTTTTGGAAATATAATGACCATTCGTCATCTTCCCATGTGTTTGAAATCTCTATAATGACACTCTGGAAGCTCAAATTCGTGCTACAATTGTTCCGTTGTCACAAAAGTTTTGAAAAAACAGCTGATTTTAAATCAACAATATCTCCCTCATCCAAACTTCACTTTGACCGTTTTTTTTAAATTGGGTAATTTTTTACAAGATCTGATATATACAATCATTTTTCTGAAATTATGCACAAAAAATACAAAAAATTCTAGGAGAGCCATCGTCGGAATTGTCGTCAGAAATTTTTTTGCAACATCGTTGATTTTAAATCATCGATATCTCCCTCATCCGAACTCTGATTCAGCCAATTTTATTTTTTGAATTTGGTTATTTTTTTCAAGTAATCCAGATATATTATTGTTTTTGTAAATTTTACACCAAAAGTTTCAGATCTTATCTGCAAACTCGCTGGCTGAAAAATTTCCTGCAAAAAAATGAAAAAGGAAAAATTCTTCCCGCTTGACCCTAGAAAGTGCTCTGTGGAGGACATATCACATGCCTAAAGTTTTTGGAATATTGATGAAAAAATTTGAAACTAAAATATACATCAATCCCTTATTCCCTTGGAATCATATCTTGACTCTGATATCACTAATCCGGCTAACTGAAAATTGGCAATGCCAGAAAGAAAAAGAGAGAACACACAGTAAATAAAACCACAATTTTTTTTTTTTTAATAGATAATAAATGTAAAGGCTACATTTTGGTGGACAAGCTATCCTTTTATAAAATGTGACTTGTTACTTATAGCCTTTTTTGGTTACAATACCATAGGTAAATTCCATGGGTGGGTAAATACCATGGGTGAATGAACATCATGGGTTGATGTCTCTTACAATACCATGGGCGAATGAATACCATGGGTGGATGCCACTTACAATACCATTGGTTAAGTCCATGAGTGGATAAATACCATGGGTGGATGAATACCATGGGTGGATAAATACCATGGGTTGATGAATACCATGGGTGGATGCCACTTACAATACCATGGGTAAATTCCATGGGTGGATAAATACCATGGGTGAATGCCATTTTCCATTCGGATCAGATGTAGTCCCGTCATGAGTGAATTGCAGGAATATATACACTCTCAAGTCATGGTGAGATGATGAAGAAGGAAAAGTAGGAGGGATCCATGCCTAGAGACTCACTTGTAGTTGAATGAACGAGTAAACCTATCAAGGGCAAGCAAAGGGACACAAGTTTGCAACCACACCCAAGACCAAAGATCATTAAAGACCCCGTACCATGAAGCTATGAAGAGAAGAAGAGAAAGCACATCCAATAACGCATCTATCACTCAACAACAATAGTGGCTCGACATTGCCACATCATCAAGCCAGTCCATGTCAACAATGTCGTGTCAAGTCATGTCACTAGTTGTCATATGCCACATCACTATTGTGGGCCATGTATATTATAAATCAATTGTATTGTAAAGTGAGATTCCAATGGACACATAAGAATATGAAGAGTCGTGTAATTTTAAAATTGATAGGAAGTTGAAAATTTATGAGGTATTCAAAGAGTCACTAGGGGAAGCCACCACCCTTGGTTATATATACCCCCTCAGTGTATGAGCAAAATACTTTTCACCTTGGCTCCTCCCACAAAGCATTACAGAGATCAGTCAGTTCTTTAAGGAGCAAGGAGTGGCTCAAATGTCCCACAACTGGGGCTAGTGATGTACAATGTAGATATGTGTCTTGGAACTTCTTCATAATTACAGAACCCTTTTCAAGCTAGCATGTTTCCTTGCATGAGTTATGTATGTTTGTAATACTATTATATGAATGTTTGTATTTCATGTTTTCTTTCACATTTACTAATATAGTTGAACTATTTCGGTTCTCTTAGTGCTTATCTTGTTGGGATGTGTTTTAATGGTTGTCATTGCTATCTCACCCTTGTGGACTATTCCGCGGGATACTAGACATGCCTTCCCTTACTCATCAGTTATAATGATTGTCGCATCCATTGTGGACTATTTCGTAGGATGGTAGATGGATCTTCCCTTGTTCATTGGTTGTAACAACTATCGTATCTGTTATGGACTATTCCGCTAGATGTTTGACAGGCCTTCTGGTTCATGTGTGTCTCTTCATGGGTGGTACTATTACCTCTCACTTAGAGGCTCACTTTTTCCCCCCTTTTGCAGTAAGAGTACTTAGACATAATTGTGTTGCACACTCACTAGGCACACTCACCTTGTTGTTCGAAGATACCATTGCATCACTCTCTCGTGTTGACAGCTAGAGCTAAGGCAAATCTTTGAGGATTTGGCAACCAGACCTTTATACCATATGATACTCCTACACCAAACGGTGTGAGATCTAATTGGGACCTCATATCGAGGAGATCCCCTTGGTTGACAGATTTCCAGCATCGTCAACAGAAAAATAACTGGTGTTGCTCCTATGGATTAGTTGAATCAACATGCTCTTGTTTGTTGGGAATTGTAACTAGTTTTAGTCTTCATAATTGTCATTTGTCTGATGTCATGATGTAATTATTATATATTGATCAAAAGAAGAAAGAAAATCGTAAAAGGAAAATTTTATAAAGCAGGGGTTTCATGCTTGAGTCTTTGGTCAATATGTTAGGAATCCCTTTGTCATATATAAAATTGATAACACATAAAACATGATCAATTTTTTTCCAAATTTGAAATAGAATTCTTGTTTTTGATTATGTGAGAAGAATTTACGGTTGTATTAAAATGAATTCTATTATATGTTCTCTTACTTATGGATACTTTTCCTTTTAGTTATAGAGAAAATGCCTAATAGCCTAAGCTTTTTGTGGGCATGATTCTCATACCCATTTTTACAAAGGTGCTTTCCCTATATGATTTGATTGTGGGAATTATTTTATCATCCCGAGATTGTTAGTCAACAAATGACTTATATACATTAATTGAAAATTTTTGGCGTTCTGGATTTGAAGTTTGTAATAACTACAACCCCATATTGGGTTTCTTTCTCCATGTCAAATAAAACTATTTTAATTTTCCTTCTTTTTTTAAAGGGTTGGTTACTTGAAGTAGATTTACTTGGGAGAGGGAATTATTTTTTCCTTCTTTACTTGGATATTCTTTAATAATAACCTACTCTCTCTCTCTCTCACTTTCTCTATCTATCTTCTAGATTCTATATTCTTATGTAGGAAACACCATTACATTATATCTATAACATTCTCTTTGAAAAAATCAAAGGATTTTGATTTATGCAGAATAAACCTTAGTTATGTTGTTATCTAACCCTTAGATTTCATTTGTATTTTGATGATTTAGATGCAATGTTTCATACTTTCATATGCATTTATTTTGGTAACAAAACTATTTAAAATGTTTTTATTATGAATTTCCTTTCATCATTTAAAGCTAATGTTGAAGATGTTGAAAATGGTAACTAGCTTCAATCTTCATAATTGTTTATGTGCCATGACTTGATGTAATTGTGAAAGAAAAGGGAAAAAAAATTGCAAAATAAAAATTATTTATTGAAGAATAGGTTTATTTCCCATTGATTATTTTATTAATCTTTGACACCCATTTTGTGCCCTAGGGTTTTCACAATGTATAAGTCAAGATCATGATGTAAAGTACCTTGGAGGGCTCTAGGATCAATGTAAAGAAATTACTTTTGAATTAAAAAAGGAAAATAAACCAAAAATTGATGGGTCGGCCAACCCACCAACTCATCCCCACAAGAAGGCAGTTTCACCACACCTAGAGTACATATATAGAAGATTCATTCAACCTCCAAAGAAACTAATCAAGTTTGCATCTCTTGAGAAGTCTGAGATAAATCAAAGCTAAGAAGATGAGAAAATCAATAAGGAAGAAGAGAAGGCTTCTTATTTTGTTTTGGGAATATTTTATTTTTTTGGAAAGGTTGCACATGTGAGAAGGGAAGTTTCTTTGGTTGAGGTGTTAGCCTAGACAAGAGGAGTAGTTTGAGTTGAAGAGAGAAGCACTGTTATTTGGGTGGCTAGCCTATTACTTGGTAAGTTGTTTAAATCAAAGGTATGGAAGTCTTCCTTGAGAATCTATAAGAAGAGAATTTTTTGGGTTTTCCTTTATGGAGATGTTTTTCCCTATCGAAGAGGTTACTTCTGGTGTCCCTATTTGCATTGTGATCTTATTTAATTGGCATTGTCTTGATGATAACAAACACAATATAATAATATTGATATTGGGCTAATAATATCACTTCATCATTGAATAGTCCATCACACATCTCTATTCACTACATTTTGACTCATGTGCTTACAACTTAATTCCATGACACATGACCCACACAAGAAGTGGTCGACATATATATTACGAAAAAAGTCCATTTAATTTCTTAGGGCCAAAGAGGTGGCCTTGAGCAAGACTATTTCTTTTAAAAGAAGAACAAGCATTGGTAAGGACTGGTGATTAGAAATTCATTCTTATTAAATGGTTAGTTAATTCCCAAGGGAATCAGGGCCTTCATTAGCATGGAGGGCTTTAAAGGCCTAATAATCACTTTAGTCTCAGGTATTATTAATTATTTATCAATTATTTTGTTTAAACATATAATAACTATTAATGTTTCATGTTAATTATGTGAAAGTAATTGTAGTTTATTTTGATATTGATTACCTATCATATAGAATGGATATTGTTTACATATTCATTATTAATATGGAATTAATCATAGAATGTGGAATAAATTAGTATGCATATCAATGAGTCATGAATGACAACATCATTAGAAAGTGAAATGTGATATTCTAACTCATGAATGAAACATGTAATGATAAAAATGATATTTGAATGAGGTATACGTTTGATGCATAGATCTTAATTATTAATATTGGATAGATATTTGCATAAATGTGTGTGTGTGTGTGTGTGTGTTATGAGCATGACACTTCTAGTATCAATCAAACTAAAAAAATAGAGAATATGAATAACCTACAAGAGCTCATACCTATGACAGAATGTTTGCAAGATCTTTTGAATATGGATGAGGACAACCAACCAAGATCTTTCAATGCCATCAACCAAATCATAAATTAAAGACTTCCATACTGTAAGTCGATGTCGTGACCAACAAACTTTATATTGAGGTCAGATGTATTTGATATAGAAGCCATAATTATCAGATAAGACATACCATATGAATTGTATAAATAATAGATGCCAAGATGGTATGAAAACTTCCATTGCAAAGCCAAAACAAACTTTATATTGAGGTCATGTGTATTTGGTATAGAAGACATACCATATGAATTATATAAACAATCGATGCCAAGGTTGTATGCAAACTTCCATCACAGATCCAAAACAAACTTTATATTGAGGTCATATGTATTCAGTATAGAAGCCATAATTCTCAGAGAAGACATACCATATGAAATTTATTAATAATCGATGCCAAGACTATACGCAAACTTCCATCACATAGCCATACATACTATAGTAGGATAATACAATTGTGCTTATGGATTTTGCCATTTGAACTATATGAGAATACCAAACAACAATTCCATTCGAAATGTATAAGAATACCATACAAAATTACCATCCGAACTACATCAGAATACCATACAAAAGTGCCATCCGAATCGCATAAGAATACCATACAAAAGTGCCATCTAAACTTATAGTTCATGGGTAACAGTTTTGAGCTTACAATCATGGGTAAGGGTTCACCCCATTGCAAGTAAGATGAATAAGGGTTTCGATCTTACAGTCATGGGTAAGGATTTCAAGCTCACAATCATGGGTAAGCGTTCACCTTGTTGTTGGTAATATGAATAAAAGGGTTTCAAACTTACAATCATGGATAAGGGTTCACCACATTGCAGGTAAGATGAATAAGGGGTTTCTATCATACAATCATGGGTAAGGGTTCATCCTATTGTAGGTAAGACAAATAAATGTAGTGGGTGGCAATTGGTGGGTGACTTTGAGGCAAGTAAAGCACTGAGAACGACAAGAGAGTTGAGGTGGAGCTTACAATCATGGCTTAAGGTCTGTGAGATGGTTCTTAAAAAAAATAGAAAACAGAGGAACCAGTTTTGAGCTTACTTCCATATTGAAGTTAGGTTTCCAATATTTCCCTGCTTGAATTCCCTAGTGCCCACTACTCTTCCATTCTATAATTCCCTCATGGCCATTGCTCAAATGCCCTCATGGCATCCTCAAATGCCCTCCTTCTACCCTTTGAAATTCCCTCGTGCTCACTCTGCGAACTCAATTATGCCCTTCGCTCTACTGTGAACCTATATATGATTATGCCCTCTTCACTTTTTATTATACATTATACATTGTATTATATATAATATATATACTATATAATATAATATATAGATAGCTCTGTTATATAATATAATATATATTTATATATATATAATATTATACTTATATGGTATATTATATATTATTATATCTTTTCTTATGAGGGTTTAAATTACCCAGGAAGTAGGTTCCAATCCATTTTCACTTAACACCGGTGGATGATTTAGATTTATTCCATGCTTTATCACATTGAGTACTAAGCCAAGGGAGTTGGGAGACCAATAATCCAGCATTACCACATAGTAAAAGCAACATGCTAGTGCATGATTATTTAGTAAGTATGAGTGTACCCTTGTAGATCTAAGACTCAAAGGAAGCGAGCAGCCAATCCAACAATCATTCATTATTCAAGGGTTATCCTTGCTTCGTTCGCTAAGATGCCCACCAGATTGAAAGAGGTTTATGAGAGGAAGGGATTGAGAATTCCAATGTCATGAGAGTGGTGATAAAGAAAATTCTAAAATTATTTCAAAAATGTTCCTAGATGAAACTATGTCACACTTGCATAGGTGAGAGCACAATTTTTCACAAAAACACATGAAAAATTCTTCATAACCATTCTTAAACAAATTAAGAAATTTATAGAATGTGGTGCACATGATTAATCTTAACTAATTTTAATGAATTATATCTAAATTTATTAATAGTGGTCAAAAAAACTTAGATGAGTGGGTTAAAAAAAACATAGATGACTTTTGTGATGAGCAAGCAATAGAATGGCATCCCTTGATGATGTTAAAATAAGATTTTATGAAAATTTGTATGACTAGTTCCTCTACATAGTACCCACTTTAATTAACAAATTCTTGATTGGTCAAGGAATTTGGAACATTGTTGAACACCAATCTCTACTAACAAGACTAACTAGTCCCTAATAAAAAATGACAATCTAGTTGGGAATATTCTTTGAATGCTAGTTGAAAAATTGCTCAAGATGCTGAGGAATATTTTAGAAATGAATGGCTAATTGTGATACCTTTCTCAACTAGTAAACGTAATTTTTCCTTTGTGGTGCGGGGTGAAAATTTGTGAGAATACCTAAAAAGGAGTAGCCTTAGTTGATACACATTGAAGAATCATTATTTCTAGAAAAATGAGGATGTCAACTACAAGAGAGTAAGAGTATGTACTAGATGAAGAAAAAAAGAAAAGGATGCTCAAAAGAATGTAATCATACACGACAATGATTAATGTTCAAAAAGTTGTAAGGGACAAAATCCAAAAGAAAATCATAGTGATGCACGATGTTTCAAACCATCATCAATCCCAAAGAAAAATCCTCAACACTGGAAAGTCATTGGAGTGCTAAATCAGTTTAATGATTATATAGATTTCACATGGGAATAATCCTTGACGGTTCCTGAGTTGAATGAAGATATAAAGTTGGTAGAGGTAGGCATTGTCACCCCTTGATTGGTAGAGAATGTTGAAAGCATAGAGGTTGAGAGTTAGGACATATGATACGTAATCATCCAAATCCTTATGTAACAAGTCGTCTATGTTCAATAATTCCTCATGTTCAAGAATTATGTTGGGAACATTTACAAGTATGTTCTTGACGATATTCATAGTGGTATTAACTAGACAACCATGAAAATGTGATACATATATTGTTCCTTGGAATACCCCAGAAAAAAATTGAAATTGGTTAAGTATTGAAGGAGATAATAACATACTACTCCACATAAAAGATATTAGAATTGTACCCCTTATATGCTTTACTATTTGAGGAGGATACCTCAATTTTTTTCAAATGTTGCAAGGAAGTGATGCAACCACAAATAGTACATTTTACATACTATAAAGATCAAAATTGTTAGATCAATGAAATAAACCTTCTATTAAAATCAACCAAATTTGATCAATTAAACACTACGAAACCATTGAATATCCTATGACTGGATCCACCTACTAAAATATAGTAAAACCCTCCTCCTTAAATAATGTTGCACCACCATCTACCCCTCTATGTGGGTGATGAAGATATTAAAAATGATTGGTTCATATGTGAGAAAAATTGGGTTGTGATGGATATACGACACACAAAGCAAAGAAAATTACAAAGTGTGTTGGAGAATTAAAGAAAATAATGTTAACATGATTTATTAATTTTAAGGAGAATTAAACAAAAACAAAAACAAAAAATGGAAGTGAAGGACATTTTTTTATCATTCTTTAGAACTCGATATGTCAAACATCTAATAGCACAAAAAATAAAAGGCACTAATTAGATGCCTTGTGAACTTGTTTTGGAATACAACGAGAGGTTTATATATCTTCTTAGCCATATCCAATATATAATAAACAAGGACTTGATCATAGAATAGTTCATAGCATGCCTTCTATAAAATATAAGGGGCACTCTTTGAAGACATGAAATAAAAACTTTCCAAGATGCCCTAAAGAAAGAATAACATATAAAACCATATGAATATTGTTCTACCCCATCATCATTTGATAGAAAATTTGAATAAAAGTTTGATATGCTTCAAAAATGACTTACATACCTGACCCTTTAATGAAGTGGCCTATGGTGTACAATATGTACAAATGAAGGTCACTCTAATTAAAAATTTTGCAAATGTCGAGTTGACTAATAGAGACCCAAATATTAGCCTAAGTAAAAGTTTTATATTTCTACAAGATATGCCCAAATATTATGAGTCACAAAACAAAATGACTATCCACATAATTTAAACAATGCAAAGCCGAAGTTGTGTGCTATTTGTTGAGAGAAAACTCATTCTATTCAAGAATGTTGACGGAACACCATGGATTGAAAAAAAAATTGATTAATAAGTAAGTGTTATAGTGATTCTATGGTGACTTTTCTTTAGAAATCAACGTGTTCATTATTTATGGCTATTTAATTGATTATATTTCTTCTTATATTTGCTTATGAATTATAAGGTTATATTAATAATTTATTCTTGTGAATGGATATGAGTTGTTAAATCGGTTATATTAGGCTTGGAATATGCCAGATTTAGCTTATAACATGTCAAGTTTAGGAGTTTATTGAGGATGTGTATAATTTAAGATCAACATTTGGGGGGAATTCCACTTGAACTCCTAAAAATCATATGGAAACTATGTGAATCATATCAACTATGCATGTATTTGGAGAAATCCAAACAAGTTTTCGAGGGCATGTTTGTTCAAGAAATTTGATTACTGCAAGTAATAATAAGAAGAAGTAAGTCACCTTTAAATACTTGTAATTAAACCTTGAATAAATATTCTACATGATCAATAGAATGAACATTAGAATTAGATATAATAGGATAATACTAATACATATTTATACAAGTTTTCAAACCATGAAAAATTTTAAGGGACATTGTTTATCAAGTATTAGTTTTTAAAGCATATTAAACCACATCTGCCTTACCGTCATGTCGCCTGGTTCACCCATCGCCCAACTCACCCTATACAAAGATGATAATGATGATGAAAATGTTGATGATGAGGATGATGATGAAGATGACGATGAAGGGTGTTGGCTTAGGGGGTCCTGACCTAGGTTCAGGATTAGTTGCGCCAAACAAATCCCTACACTATTGGCCCTTTCAGCATCAATCCACTGTGCGCAGACTGAAGTCTCACCTAAAGCAGTATGAGGGGATGTTGGAACCAAGCTTCCGCTCCCAGATATTAGTGTGATGTCCTTTTAGTGACCTAGATCTACCTTTGTGTAGACCTCTATGCTCCTACGGCCTAGTGCTATAACTTCTCTTAATCGGCCTCTAGGCCTCCACGAAGGGATATGGCTGCATTTTACAGACCTTGAACAAGCCAATTAGCTACTTACACGTACCTTAGATTACCCTTAGATCAGTAATTACTCGAAATTACCTAAGTGTTCGATAAATTTAACAGAAAGCATTACAAATCAATTAAAGTCGTGCATCAATACATCATTATTTCATAAAACCATCATTCATGAAAACATATATCACAATCATACATAATAGAAGTAAAGAGACTAAACACAGGAATTTTTTAAACAATCTTCTTTATTGATATTCAACAAAGCTTTACAGACTCAAAACTTCCCTATGCACTCAGCTGCAAGATTCCGCGCACTTAGCTGCGGACACTACTCCAGGCCTCTGCACACTCACCTGCAGAGCCTTTTCCTCCTCTAAGACTTCTATCTCGATCTTCCTTCTTGTTTTGATTTCTCCACCAAATCGTGGCGCTCATCGTGGCCCACCAATTTAGAGAAACTATGGCGCAGAATCATAGATGTCTGCGCTAAGGCAGATCTAGGTCACCAAAAGGACATCTCACTGATCTCTGGGTGCGGAAGCTTGGTTCCAGCATCCACCCCATACTGCTTTGGGTGAGAATTTAGTCTGCGCACCGCGAATTGATGCCGAAAGGACTAGTAGTGTAGGGATTTGTTTGGCACAACCAACTTTGAACTTGGGTTAGGACCCTCCAAGCCAACAAAGGGTAAGCAGTTTTTCTCAAATGGAAGGGTAAGCAGTTCTCTCAACCTCTTGACTATGAAGTACATTATAAGCCTACAACACATAAATAGTAATAAATAATTTCATCTCCCTGACATTTATATATATTATAATTTTTTAATTTGATTGTCAAATTATTTATGTGAGTCATATTTGAGTCTCAAATCCCTTCCATATTGTAAATGCATGCATATACTATAACCATGTCAAATTTCAGTGCATACGAGCACAAATTGAAAACATTTCAATGGTGGCCCCATTCTCAAGTCATGGGTAGTCATCGGTTGATATTACTTCTTTTTTGCGGACACCCCTTACTCATTCGGGTTGATCCACCATCTTGTCACATGGGCGCCCCTATCAGTGGGTTCGCTGGCATGCCCAGCATGTGACGCCCCCATGGGAACCCACGTGCCCCGCCTTCGTGTGGGCACGCCTAGGGCGTGGACTTTCACCCTACCATGCAAATCGCTAAACAAAAATCATTAGATCATCAACGAAAAAAAATATTATCATTTGTTAGTACCATGTTGCATAATCAATTAATTATAAATTGACTTTTAACATCTAAACATTAATTTGGTTACTTTTCTAAAAATCATTATGAGACCCCCTTGTGGGAAGTCAGTTTATGGGCAGTCATTGGATGACATTACTTCTTTTGTGTGGGATCCCCTTGCCAATTTAGGATGACCCACCAACTTGTTGCATAGGCGCCCCTACCGGGAAGATTCCCTGGCATACCCAACACGTGATGCCCCCATAGGCACCCTGCCTTTGTTTGGGTGTGTCCAGAGCATGGGCGTTCACCCTATTGTGCAAATTAGTGAAAAAAAATCATTAGCTCATTGATGACAACAAAAAATTATCATTTTTTATTTCCATGTTCCATGATCAATCAATTATAAACCAACTTTTAACATCGAACCATTAATTCAGTTAATTTTCTAAAAATCATTATGAGACCGCCTTGTGGGAACTCTCTTCATGGTAGTCATGGGCCGACATTACTTCTTTTGTTCGAGCGCCCCTTTCCAAGTTGGTTTGACCCACTAAATCATAGCATGGGAACCCCTACCGAGTGGGCACCTTGGCGTGCCCAGCACACAATGCCCCCATGGGTTCCCGAGCATCCCACCTTTGTGCATTCGCCCTAATGTGAAAATCAATGAACACAAATCATTAGCTCATCAATGAAAACAAAATATCAACATTTTTTATTTCCATTCTGCATGATCAACCAATTATAAATCGACTTTTAACACCTAAACATTAATTTGGTTAATTTTCTAAAAATCATTATGAGACCCCATTATGGGAACTCTGTATATGAGAAGTCATGGGCCGAAATTACTTATTTTATTCAGGTGTCCCTTTCCAAGTTGGGTAGACCCACCAACTCGTTGTGCAGATGCCCCTGTCAGGTGGGCTCCCTAGCATGCCCAGCATGTGATGCTCGATGGGCGTCTGGGTGCCTTGCTTTCATATAGGCACGCTTAGGGTGCAAGCATTCATCTTGCTATGAAAATCAATGATCACAAATCATTAGCTCATCAATGACAACAAAATATCATCATTTTGCATTCCCATGCTACATGATCAATCAATTATAAACTAACATTTAACACCCAAACATTAATTTAGTCAATTTTCTAAAAATCATTATGATACCCCCTTGTAGGAACTCTATTCAGCCTTCAAAATCTCTAGAAATGACCATAAAATTTATGAACAAGAGCGCCTAATAAAAGTATTTAGCAACCTTGGATACAACATAAAATATTCTTATCGTAAGGAAACCTAATAGAAGATTGGATTACAAGGTCTATCAAAACAAAACACACACAAAACATTACCTTCACGTGGACTTCATCATCATCCCTCACAAAAGATTGAGGTTATTAAAACCTTGGCTTCTAGAGCCTTCAAAATATCTGGAAATGACCATAAAATTGATGAACAAGAGCACTTAATAAAAAAAATTAGCGACCTTAGATACAACATAAAATATTTTTATCATGAGGAAACCTAATGGAAGATTTGATTACATGGTATATCAAAAGAAAACACACGTGAAATATTACCTTCATGCGGACTCTCATCATCATCCCTCACAAAAGATTGTCATCATTAAGGACATGGCTTTTAGAGCCTTCAAAATCTATAGAAATGACCATAAAATTGATGAACAAGAACACCTAATAAAAGAATTTAGCAACCTTGGATACAAAAAAAATATTGTTATCATAAGGAAACCTAATGGAAGATTGTATTACAAGGTTTATTGAAAGAAAATGCACATGAAAAATTACCTTCACATGGACTCTCATTGTCATCCCTCATAAAATATTGGGGTCATTAAGACCTTGGCTTCTAGAGCCTTCAAAATCTCTAGAAATTACCATTAAATTAATGAACAAGGGCACCTAATAGAAGTATTTAGCAACCTTGGATACAACATGAAAAAATATTAAGAATGCCTTCCAAAAAGTTCAGAATCACAATGATAATCTTCCTAAATATAACATCAATAACCCTAGGAAGACTTCTTATCTACCTTATCTTAGGGGAACCACTGACAAGATTGTAAAAGTCTTAAAGAAGGAGATTAAAACATGTTTTAAACCCAATACTACCATCAGTCAAGTAATGAGATTTGTAAAGGATCGCATTGACCACTTTCGATTTAAAGGTGTTTATAAGATTGAATGTCCATGTGATAAATGCTTTATTGGATAAAATGGGTGTATTTTCAAAGAAAGATTTAAAGAGAATGGTGAAAATATAAGACATGAAAGAAATAAAAGGGTCAACTAATGCAGAACATACTAATAACAACAAGCATCATGGTTGCATAGAAAATGCAAAAATCCTTGCTAAAGAAAACCTCTATTACAGGGGAAAGATAAGGGAAGCTCTCGAAATTTAAAAAAAAAAAAAAAAAAAAAAAAAACTAATAACATTAATAGAGACAATGACATAGAAATCAATAAAAAATTGTGACCCCTCCCAAACAAAATTGATAATAATAATAGTAATAGCAATAATAAATCCTAATGATATTATAATTTAATACACAAGTTCATTATAGTATTATTATTAATATGATTTAGACTCTTATTAATATTAATATAAATAAGTCTGTCTGGGGTAGCTCAAGTGGTAGTGGTCGTGGAAATCAAGTCTCACCGAATCGGAAGTCTTGGGTTCAAATCTTAGGCTACCCTCCCCGTAGCTGTGTGAATAATGGAAATGTAAACACGAAAATCAGAGAGTCCTACCAAACTTACAAAAAAAATATTTATATAAATAAAACTCTTATTAACATAATTACATTAGAAACATTAATATTAATAACCGCAAGAGCTTAACTTATATATATATATGTAAAACTTAGTTTATTTATAAAACATTACAACTTTTATATATATATGTAAACTTAGTTTTATTTATAAAACATTACATTAAATTTATAATATATAAGTATTTTTTACATCTAACATGTATTATTAATTTCTTTACATATTAATTTGTTAATTTATTTTGTCTTTGTGAGTTATTTAAGGTTTAAATGACATATCATTCATATATTTGTTAATTTATTTTGTCTTTATGAGTTATTTAAGGTTTAAATGACATATCATTTATATATTTGTTATTGGTCATGCTCTTCTAAATTCATAAGTCTTGAAAATTGATGTTAAATTAATTTATTTTGTCTTTGTGATTTATTTAAGGTTTAAATGACATATCATTCATATATTTGTTAATTTATTTTGTCTTTATGAGTTATTTAAGGTTTAAATGACATATCATTTATATATTTGTTCTTGGTCATGCGTTTCTAAATTTATAAGTTTTGAAAATTGATGTGGTTGGAAGTTTTGAAACTTCCACAATAACATTTAAATATGTTGATTTTTTTTATTATTCAACAAAAATAACTTTAAATTAAAATAATAAAGTAAACTTTATTTGGTCAATTTATTGGTGGCTTGTGAGTTTTAGGTTTATCAGAACTCATGGTATTCATGTGGAATATGGCCTATTTAAATGATGAAATTAAACTAGTATAGGTCCATCTTAACTTTGGATTCATCAAGTGCCAATAAGGATCAATTCTCTTTTCACAATAGATGTTTAAGTTTCTTTTCATGAGTGAGAATCATAATTTCCTCGAGAGGCACTCTCCAACCTGTCCCGTTATGTTATATAAACATTTTGACTCGATCAAATTACACAAAAATAAAAATAAAGATTAGATTAAATTAATAATTAAATTAAATTAATTTAAAATAATTATTATTTTAATTAAATGATTAACTAAATTTTTACTTACTCAAATTACATAAACTAAAATGAATTTTAAAAATTAAATAAAACTAATAATTATGACATCTTTTGGAAGAAATCACATAAGAGACAATCTCGTCAAGATGTTATAATTATTATGGATCAGAAGTCTAATTCAAAGAAAAACAAATAAGTATTATTATATTATATTAAAATTAACAAGATCATTTAACTACGGATCTACCAAGTATAAAAAGAGATTTAAAATCTCTTGAGATACAAACTTTATTTTCACTTGTATATTTAGTAATCCATAATTAAGATAGATCTAAATTAATTATTTTTTATTTTCCAATATTAAATCCACTCTTTTATTTAAAACTATATATTATAAATTTTAAATTAAATAGAAATTAATAACATATATTTAAAAATTATCAATATTTAATAACTGATAATAAAAAATAAAAATTAGATAAATATTGATGAAATTTAACTGAAAGAAAAATAAATAAACTTAGGGGTACGGAAAAAGGCAATTTTGAAGGTAATTCATTTTCACATAAATTTGAATTTGGTTAAATTATGTGAGTTGTAGATGTTTAAGTTTCGGGGATGGTTTTTTTTAACTCGATATTTGAAAAAATAATTAATTGATCATTTTAATTAATTATATTGTTTTTGAAGTGGTTTTTTATTTTATCAATAAAATTTAAATTCAAAAGATTAGAAAAATAATATTTAAAAAAAAAAAAATTGAATAGTAATAGGTTTAAATAAATTAATTACAAAGATTAATTAAAGTTTTAGACATTATTTATAAGGAAATTTAACTTTAGATTTTAGGTTTTTGTGATCCATAATGTAATAAAAATTGAGAAAGTGATTAATTAAGATATTCATGTTATTTATAAGGTTGATTTTATCAAAATGGAAATTAAAACCAATTTAATTTCAAAATTAATAGATCTATAAAAGGTGATAAAAAAAGGAAAATGTTGTAAAACACACATAAAAACCTGAATTTACATCACTGGAGTATCATAGGTTGAAGGCTCATCTTCCATAATTTCAATCGGGTGGTCTTTGAACCTAGTAACTGATTTTGAGGCCAAATCCACCATGTTTCCTAGCCATCAATTTGTAGAGGATAAGCAGCACTTTCCCTTGCTTTTCTAAACTATCCAAGTGTATGCAAAGATCACATTATTCTAGCTCTAGACCAACGAACACATGCACCACTAGCAACTTGGTATGCCAATACAATTCCAAAATCTCAAAAAATGTTATGTCATGGGTATGACTCAAACTCATTTTTCGAATGAATTCCTAAATTTCATCTTGGAGAGCCTTATTAGGGATGGAACCTCTCTCATATTTGACTTCATCTTCTAGTAATTTTAGTTTTTTGTGAGTTGTAGGAGAGACAACATGGTGAAATGACTAGGAAACTTCCCTAGCAATAACCTCAACCCTTGTGTGATGAACAAGAGGCCAACCATGATGAGTTAGATGCGGAGCCATAAGGATAAGCAGATACCAATGGCAACATACTAGATTGTGGAGAAAGTAAAGAATTCTAAAGAAGGAGAACATAGTTCCTAGGGTAGAAGAATAGACAAGAAGGTTAGGAGTGAATATGTTGTCATAGTACTGAACCAAATAGGTGGGATAGTTGGGCCTCCAAAATGATGTTATTTTCACCACCACTTTTCACCTTTGATATCCTGTCTTATCTCACCCTTTTACATCCCCATCAACCTTTTATTATGTTATTTGATGTCATCCGAGGTTAAGGTAATTATGTTGCTCATTTAATGTCTGATTCCATTGTTTTTATGAAATAGGTTAAAAATTTGTTTTATTACTAACTAGTTCACGTTCCTGCAACATTTACATATGACACATCATCAGTTGACACATCAACAACCAACTTGGATGAAAACCAAAACATGGGTTTTTTCAACAACAACATCAATATGCTTCCACATGCCTCAAAATTCAACTAGGACGCACATGTGAGACTCCAGGTCACGATCAAGTTTCAACCTGAAATTGACAAGTGCCCAATAGTATAATTTGGGCACAATTTACGAGAAAATGAAGAAGAATTCAAGAAATCTAAGACATGGGTTTTGTGCAAAACATGTTCATTTAGTTTACTGTCAGGCGGTTTTCCAAGATAGCAAAGGATTTGGGAGACAAGGGTGAACCTCTAAATTGAGTTTCCTCAAATTTGTTGTTATGGTCGTCTTATCCAATGTTCCAAACAAAAGGATGTGCCCAACCTACGAGGAGGACGAATCAATCTATGTTCAGATGTTTGAGATATAATTTACCTTGTATCTTTATCATGGATCAATCTCATTATGATATTGCCTTCCCTAAAATATCTACTTGGTCATGCTTGTATTCTGGTTGCCAAAATAGAGAAACTATTTTCCAATTCGTTGATCTACCTCTACAATATGCTCCTATATTTACACCGAAGTTGTGATGTATTTGTATTAGAGAGGGAGAGAGGAAGAGGTTAGAGAGTAAAGGACGATAATTGGATGGGGAATTGTTGATGAACTACAATGTATATTGTTGAAGATTCCTTTTTCAATGAAATAATGTTAGATATGTTCTTGGATATTGTGTGGATCATTTCTTAGCATTGTAAGTTCTTTCTCCACAATGCATGTCAGGATTGGCAAGGCCCCCATTCTATGGTGTGCATTGTATTCATTTATTTCTAGTTAGCTAGTTCAATTGTAGACTTGATTTCCTTGTCTACATTTCAGCTATAGTTTATGCTTTCTATTTGTAAGTTTTTTTATTACATGTTGATTTATCCATAAGAGTTTATCCACTAAAGAATGAAGGACCAAAGAAGCTTGATAAGAGATCATAAGAACCTTTGGAACAAATTGTGGTTGGTGCCAAGAAAGCAGTTGAGTAACCTTTGTCCAGTGATGACATGTATCTATGGAGCAATTTGTTTTGTCAACGTTTCCTTGATAGGTTAGAATATGGTTTGATCCTGCATTTCTCATACTTGCACCTCAAAGCTTACGAGCCCCGGATTCATGATTTAATATTTGTAATTTATACATATAAATAACGTGACAGGGACATCCTACATCCCACCCAAAGTAATGTTACATGTTGTCAATATCCCTTGTAATGTTACATGTTGTCAATATCAATGCCAGGGGTACAAGACTGATCATGAAGGGGCCTAAATGTGGTTGCAACAAAAAAACCCTTAAATGAGTAAAAATTTCCATATTCAACCCCAATTTGGTTGCATGCTCTAAAGTGGAAAGGGAGCAACATGAGTCCTTGATGAGTCCTTGCAAAAGTCAAGTCTCAATCCACCTCCTATTTCTATAACCGAACAAACAACCACCTAATTTAGGGATTACCTAACTAAATTGTTAAATGTCAACAAAGGAAGAGAAGATAAAGTGGCATTCTTCTTCTTAATACACTCTTTAACGTGGTCTACTTAATAGCTCATAGTAACAATAAGTACAAAATTGTGTTTTATTAAACACAACTACACTTTATTGAATGCAATGTAATGTATAATGGAAAGATGTATAGGACAAAGTTTGGTAGAAAATAAACGTCACATGAGTTGTATGGTTAGAAATTGTTTATAGAATGCGATATGGTAGGGTAGTAGTTTAAATATCATCAAATTATTTATTTTTAATAATATAAAATAATAAAAAGACAAATATATAATTCAAATTATTTGAAATTAAATCGTGTAATATTAATATTAAAATTGTATTATTTAATTATAATGAGAATATTTATGCATGTTGAGTAAAATTGTATTATTTAATTATAAAGAGAATATTTATGTATATTGAGATATTTTTGGGGTTGATTTGATTGGGATTTAGACTATGAATACCATGGGTTTAGATAATATTCATGACATGGACATCAACAATTAAGTTATTAAAATTATTTTTACATAAAAATTATATTTTTATTTATCATTGTAATTTTTTTAAATTCTTTTCTCTAATTTTTCAAAATAACATATATCAAAATATTAAATTTATTTTATTATAAATATTTTATATTTACCTCTTTTTTATATATTAAAATATTTTTGACATTTGAAAATACGCATTTGCATTTAATATAATAGTTATTCGTTAAAAAAATGTTAAAATGATTAAAACCATTGACACGAGCCACGACTTTAGATAATAGTCAACCTGAGAATAAAATAATGTATAAAAAATGTGTGCGCACACACATATATTTATTGTAAGTTAGGATATTTTACTCTCCAAGCTATGTTTTTTGTTAATGAAGACGGTGATCTCTAGCATTATGTTTCCAAGTTTTTTCTTTCTATTCTAACTATATAAATTTCTTTATTTACATATTTACACATTTTCACTCAATCTCTGAGGATTGGGGTCTGTGAGTCAAAGCATCATTATCAATCTTTCAATCTTTTCTCTTCCAAGTGTTTTGGTGAAGATGTTTGCAATTTACTCTTTTGTGGAACAATGTCGTAGGTGAATAATATTGGCCTATACATGATGATGAATCAATTGATACTTTGTGTTGATATGTTTGCTATAATGGAATTTGGGATTCTTGGTCAATTTAATTGCAGAAGTATTATCGATCAGAAGAGGAGTACATTTCACTTGTTTTTCCTACAAATATTCAAGAATTTTCCTAAGCCACAATCTCCTTGGTTGCTTCTAGAGTTGTCAAATATTTCATCTCAGTTGTGGAATTTGTTTAAAATTGATTATTTGTGACACCTCCTAGAGACAACTCTTGATCAAAGACTCATAACATAGCCTAAATTAAACACTCCATTTTCATTATATCCATCAAGTCTAAATCAAAATATCCAATCAATTTGAAGTCATTCTCTTGTGAATATTTGAGTCCAAAGTCGTGAGTTTTTTTCAAGTACTTTAGAACACTTTTTGTAGTAGACCAATGCCCTTCACAAGGCTTTTGGATAAATCTAGAAAGGATTCCAGTAGCAAATGAAATATTTGGTTCGATAGTGATGAGGTAGATAAGGCTTCCCACAAGTTGTTTATACTTAGTTGCATCCTCAAATTCATTTCCTTCTTTAGGTGTGAGCTTCATATTTTCATTAGAGAAATTTTGAGGTCTAAAATGGGCCTCAAAACAAAAATGTACAACTAAAATCAACTTTATAAGAACCAATAGGATTTAAGATGATGATATCGTCAACCATGGGGGATGATTCACCACTTTTGGAGTAAAAAGGTAAAAGGATTTAAAAATTAAAAATAAAAATAAAAACTATATTTTCAACTTATCTCCCTACATTTTTACTCAAATTTCAATCAGGAGCACTTGTTGGATGTAAAATTTAATTTCTCATCCAAGGAAAATCCATGTTGCATACTTTCGATGGACCCTGCTACATGAAAAATGTGATTGTAATCATATTTTTTTATGTATTTCTCAATTTTTGTGTAGCAGGGTCCATCGAAAGTATGCAACATGGATACTATTTGGGCTTTAATTGGTTCAAAGTTACTTCAAAACTTGGGCTTTAAGCCACAAAACATGCCTTGGGGGGATTCGATGCCCAACAAGCCCCCAACACAAACATCATGACTCGCCCTCGAGTCACTCTGTCGGCACGGAGATCTTCGTGCAGAGTCCCTCCAACTCTGTCCAAACTGCTACAAGGTCAGTAACACACTGAGCGGCTGCCTGCTGGATTTCCTGTACGCGTTGTTCTGAGACCACGGTGCCGGAACTGCTTCCCTGCATTTGTTCCTTCGTCCCCTGCATTTGTGCGAGCTTGCCTTCAATTGTTACCATGATGGTGAAGGCCTCATCAATCCAAGGTTGAACACGCGCTTTTAGGACTGCTTCTTTGTACCATGTTGTATCCACCTATTCTTTCAGCACTTTGGCCTATTGCATCCACGCAAGCCTCTGGGTGAGGGTCACTGTCTACGTAGTTCCTTTGACGATGTCATAATGTTGTTGGAGTTCACACGCCTCTGTCTCTAAGCACTAGATGTTGGGGTCCTCCTGCATATTCGTGAGGACCTCAAATTACTCATCCAACATTTTGGTGTAGTCCCTCACTGCACTGCCGATCTCGTCCAGTCTTGTTGTAATTGTGCTAGCACGTTGTTTTCTTACTTCCGAAGGGGTGGACGGTTGCGCCTTCAACCATAGCTCTGTGATCTAAAGATTCAGATCCAGCTGAACCTTTGTCATTTCTTCTCGCGCCTCGCGCACCCCTGCTACTAGCATGTGGATGCGCACCTCTATTGGTGTGTCTACTGGGATGGCCAGCTTAGGGACGCTTTGACAAGCTTCTTCCAGTACCTGTACCAGCTGTTAATTTTGTGACACCACTTCGCCATGCTGCAAGCTCAACTGCTCCATGTTGATCTTTTGCTCGCTCAGTACGTGCAGTGCGCGACTCTCCCTAGCCAACAGTTCTGCAGTAATCCCATCCTACAAAACATGTAATGTCCCCCGCGGGAGCACGACCATGTTGATCTCGATACCCTCTAATGCGATAATTGTAGGCATGTCAGCCTCATTTGTTGTCACTAGTGCCCCTTCTAGCAGCACTATTTTACTTGTTTTCCGAGCGCGCAACATCTGCTCTGCTGCAGTTGTCCCTACTATGAGACTAGTCAAAAGGGTACTAGCCTGAGGAGTACACACCTGCAACTCCTGCAACTACACTCTGAGGGCACCCAACACAATCTAGTTCTCTTGTGTAAAATTCTGGAGGGCCTCGGAGGTGACACCACGCACCATCTCCTCGATGTCGTG
>APFE030712449.1:0-12869 GCA_000404065.3 Pinus taeda
TATGTCTAAATTTCCATATGCATCAGCAGTTGGAAGCTTAATGTATGCAATGGTCTGCACAAGGCTTGATATTGCACATGCAGTGGGAGTTGTTAGCAGGTACATGAACAATCCAAGAAAAGAACATTGGATGGTGGTGAAGTGGATTCTCAGGTATTTGAGAGGTACCACAAATCAAGCATTATGATTTGGTGGTTCAAAAATTGCTCTACAGGAATATGTTGATGCAGATATGGCAATTGACAGAGATAACAGGAGGAGCACTATAGGATATGTGTTTACTATAGGTGGAACAGTTGGCAGTTGGGTCTCCAAACTACAAAGTTTTGTTGCACTCTCAACAACAGAAGCAGAGTATGTTGCTGCAACAGAGGCTAGTAAAAAAATGATTTGGCTACAAAGGTTTCTGGATGAATTGGGTAAGAAGCAGGAGTTGGGCAGGTTATATAGTGACAACTAGAGTGCCATACATCTTGTAAATAAATCTGCATTTCATTCCAAGACTAAGCATATACAGCTCAAGTACCATTTCATACGGCCAGCGTTGGAATATGGACAATTGAAGTTGGAAAAGATAAACACTATCCAAAATCTTGCAGATACGTTAACAAAAGTTGTAACCAGGGAGAAATTAAGAGTTTGCTCAGTTTCAACTGATCTTCAAGTATGATGAAGAAGATGAGAAATAGTGAGGTTCAAAGTGGATTCATTGTCTAGAAAATGAAGCAGCAGTGGAGTTCCTATAATCAGTCTCTAAGTGGGAGATTGTTGGGTGTGGAGCTTGATTATCTTCTATATTCAAAGGTTTCAACCGAATGTATACCCAGGAAGACTGTACACCCCTCCATGCGGGGGGGCTAATCCCCCCTAGCTGGGGGGTCTGGGGGCCAGTAGTCCCTTGGCGAGGGTTCGTGGGCAGTGCCTCCAAAGCTAAAAATAGATGTAAAATTACCTTGTAAAAGTCTAGTAATTTCTAGTTAATCTGGGTTGTTCATTATGCGGATGATATGACGATAGAAGTTATGTCTAATTTAGTGTTTTTTACCCTAGAAGGCAACCCCTCACTATATATGAGGTATTGCATCTATGTAGATTTGTATTCTGAGTGAGGAAGAGAGAAGAGATTGAGAGCGAAGAGGGAGTTACAACGGATCTGCTGTAGGTTGTATCTCTTCAGGTTGCTAGATAATAT
Source organism: Pinus taeda (assembly GCA_000404065.3). Lineage (NCBI taxonomy): Eukaryota > Viridiplantae > Streptophyta > Pinopsida > Pinales > Pinaceae > Pinus > Pinus taeda. The sequence continues at coordinate 1,193 of APFE030712449.1, forward strand.
AATAAAACAAGGACTAGTTGTTTCTCCTTGGACGTAGCCCAAACTGGGTGAACCATGTATATCTGTGTCTCTCTTGTTTTATGTGTTTTCTGTGTTTATATTTCTACAATATTTTATGTGTTCCATTGCTCTGTAATATATAATTTTCTAACATTACTTGTATGGATTTGATTAATCGAATCTCTCGAGAGTTTGAGCTTCGATCCCTATGAAGCTTAGGTGATATATTTATAAAATAAATTTAATGTGTGGCTATTTAAGAATGAGCCTGAGGTAAATATTACTGGGGTAAAAAGGAGACTTACAAGTGTGAAATGAGGCTACAAGTGAAATTCAAAGGAGGCTCAACAACAATGAAATTTGACAAAAGGAATTGAACTAGAGAGAAAAGTTAGTTATGTTCATTTATTTTCCTATATGTTGGCACAAAGGAATATTTAAATTATTTTGAGATTGATGTTTTTTTAATTATTTTTAAAATCAAAACCATGGGAGAAAAACCAACAACAGTTTTATAGAGATGAGAAAGGAAAATGACTTATGAATGAAAAATGTACATGAATATAAGATTTAGATAAATATTTATCCAAATATGTTATAAGGATAAAAGGAAAAGTATAAACAAAAATTCATGGATAAACAACACACGATTTTGGAAACCCGTGGGAAGGAAAAACAAAGCATAGTTTTGAAATCCAGGCGAAGGAAAAACAAGACATGGATTTAAAAGATTTCAAAACAAGACATAATTTCAAATAGTGGATGGATTTATGGGATGCAATTATTTGAGGATATATTTTCACAATTTCATTTAGTAAATTCATGAAAATAGAGAAATATGAAATTCATTTATAGAATATTTGGAAAACATTTATACAATATTTCCTTCCAAATATTTTATGACATTGGTGAAGCATTGTCAAAAAGTGACATAAAATCATTTCAAGAAATTGAGAGATCTTTAGGAACAACTTCATAAACCTAGAATTTAAGGCACAAAATTATTAGCTCAAAGATAAATGACAGAAAATTAGTAGCTCTATATTTCAAAGGCATGGGGATATCATTAGTTTAAGACACATAGCAGCAGAAGATCTACAGATTGAGGATCATTTTGCAGATTTCCAGCATTCAGTGAACCAATTCCAAAGTTTAATGAACAATTCAATATTTCTAGTAGATAAATTGGAGATATTATTTTATTTTTAGTTATTATTGAGGATTTTATTCCATAATTATTGTAATATTTTAGGAGAGTTTTATTCTATATATTGTTTCATTTGCAATAAACAAAGGGTTGGGATTTGTATCAAGAAAGCACATTTTGCTGTAAAGTTGTTCACTTAGATGAAAATGATCATTTCATTAATACAAAAGATTGTTTTAGGATTCATGTGTCAGGCTATTTGGTGATGCCTTTCCTTTTGTAAACTTGTTATATCACTGTTTTGATATGTTTCATTATCTGAATTGTTTAAAAAAAGATGAAGGGTTGAACTAGTTTAATCACATTCTCTCTTGGCTTATAGGTAATTTATATGTTTTCAAACTAAAGTTAAAAATAGAATTCATGTTAAAATGCTCTATGTTTAATTATATCTAAATCTATTCCTCCCTCTCACTTCACAAAGCTACAAGGATCTAATAGTCTGCCTACATTTCCCTATTTCAATCTATTTTGATATTTCTACGTCTGATCACCCTAAGACCTTGACTCCATTTCTCAATGGCCTTTCTTTGCATTTTAAAGAAAAAATTTCAAGAAATCAAACTCTGAACCTATTAATTAACCTAAAATCACACTACAACAAATCTAAATCTAGTAGAGAGATCCCTCTCTAAAGTTGGAAGCGATAGATCCTAGCTTTGAAAGTGTTTTTATGGTTACCTTTGGGTTTCTCTCATGGCCTTGGGAAATGACAAGGTGATAACATCCTAGAGACTCCACTGGAAACAAGGTTTCATCATTCTTAGGAAAGAGTATCAAGTTTTAGACCTAATTGATGATGGTGGACAATGATAAAACACAAGAAGGTTGAATCATTCACCTAACCACTCCAATCAAGTTTCAACTTCATCTAAAGGATCCATTGTCAAAGCATCTAGATTGCAGAACACTCATGGCATGTCCACTACACTATGATAAGGTTACTTTCTAAACAAGATGAAAGGGTATGTGGCAGAGCCTATCATATGTGGTATCATATGTGGTAGAGCCTATCACTATTGAAGGTTTCAACAAATACTGGGATAATCTTGATTATTATCAAATTGATGAGTCTTTCTCATAGTTTTTGCCTATTTATCGAGAGAAATGAAAATGTAGCTCTCAAGTAAAGACCATATTTTTAGTAGAGTTTGTTGAACAAATTGAGAAGGATATTCAAGCCTTAAAAGTTCAAATTCAGGGCCAAAATTTACAATGTTAAAATCATTTCTTTGAGAACCTTTGTCAGCCAAAACAAGAAGTGGTAGTGCTGCATTTTGATATTGTGGTTGAGGATTGTTTTGAGAATAGATATGATGAGTCACAGTTGAAATTTTATGATGGTAAATAAATCATATATGAAATTCCCAAGAATGACCATAAATATGCATAATAATTTGAAAATCAAACAATAAGTCATGTCTTTCATGATCCCATGGCTATCTATATGGAGGAATTGTTCACTACAAAGTTTCAATTATGTTTCTATTGTGAAGATCAATCTTACAATCAATTTCTAGTGCCCTTAAAATCTCTAGTTTTGATTGTTCTTAAAGACAGTCAAGGAGCATAGGTATTGGATCATATTTTTGATTCGTTATATTAGAGGTTTTACATTTCTTGAAATCATCCATTTGGTACTTAGTTGTTAGAATAGGATTGCCTATACATAAATAAGCTTACTGGGCAAGCACGTTTTTTAGCATTTAGTTTAGATTTTGCGGTATTGAGTATCATTTTCGGTTTGTACAGAGGTTTGAGTTTCAGAACAGGTCACAAGTTGGAGGTTGAGGGGTGTGATGACTATTGAATGATCAGGCACTGTAGCTGTAATTCTTTGTTGCCCCATAGGGAGGCCAACATCCTCAGTTGGAGCCAATGTTAACACATGATAAATTTTGGCAAAAGTTATGCCCTGGACATGCTTAGTTTGGTATGCAGAGTTTCAAACTCATTTATGAGGACTTGACAAAATAAACAAAATGGATTTTATACCCAATATTCAATTGCCCTCATCAAAGTTTTATTCAAGTTTAAATTAATTTTATGGATATAGAATCATTATATTTAAATATTATTTTGGTTTTATATTTTAAATCAAATAACATTCTATAAAATAAAATTTATCTTACCTTATCCTATACTCCACCTTATCTCTTTCCATTTCTGCATTGCCATTAAAATTAGAATATCCATTAAATTCCCACCTCATAATTGTATTACATACGTCAAGTCACAAGTAAAATCCATAATAAAAGTAATTTGTGTCCCCCACCCCACACTTAACTATTTAATAACCCTAATCTGTCATGCCTCGAGATATTTGAAAATTTAAATCAATGGTTGTTGATACCAGTCGCTTCAACATTTAACCAAGGGGTTGGGGGGGCTCCAGAAAGATGTTTTACACTTTACCACGTTTTACAATTGTCAAACTCTTGTTAATTTTGGACCCTCCCCCCTCCTAAACCATTTACTACCTACCCCCAGGAAAACCATTAACTGTATGGATTTGAATCTTATGATGTATGATGGGAAGGTCAATGGTTCCGTTTGACTAATCGAATTGATTAATTGAATCTATATGGATTTTGAGCTTATTGAACTAGAGAAAAAAGTCACTTATGTTCATTTATTTTCTTATATGCTGGCACAAAGGAATATTTAAATTATTTTGAATTGCAAATAATTTTAATTATTTTTAAAATCAAAACCATGGGATAAAAACCAACATTAGTTTTATAGAGATGAGAAAGGAAAATGAATTATGAAAGAAACATGCATGAGAATATAAGATTTGGATAAATATTTATCCAAATTTAATTGAATCTATATGGATTTTGAGCTTATTGAACTAGAGAAAAAAGTCACTTATGTTCATTTATTTTCTTATATGTTGGCACAAAGGAATATTTAAATTATTTTGAATTGCAAATAATTTTAATTATTTTTAAAATCAAAACCATGGGATAAAAACCAACATTAGTTTTATAGAGATGAGAAAGGAAAATGAATTATGAAAGAAACATGCATGAGAATATAAGATTTGGATAAATATTTATCCAAATATCTTACAGGGGTAAAAGCCAAAGTAAAAACAAAAACACATGGATAAAAAACACATGGTTTTTGAAATCCATGGGAAGGTAAAACAACACATAGGTTTGAAATCAATGGGAAGGAAAAACAAGAAATGGATGTGGAAGATTTTAAAGAAAGACATAATTTCAAATAGAAATGGATTTACGGGATGCAATTATTTGAGGAGACATTTTGATAATTTCATTTAGTAAATTCATAAAAATAGAGAAATATGAAATTCATTTACAAAATATTTGAAAAATATTTATAAAATGTTTCCTTCAAAAATATTTTATGACATTGGTGAAGCATTCTCAAAAAGTGACATAAAATCGTTTCAAGCAATTGACAGATCTTGAGGAACAACTTCACAAACTTAAGATTTTAAGGCTCAAAATTATCAGTTGAAAGACAAATGGCAAAAAAATAACAGATCTAGATTTCAAGGGCCAGGAGATATCACCAGTCTAAGACACCTAGCAGCAAAAGATCAATAGATTAAGGATCATTTTGTAGATTTCCTGCATTTAGTGAACCAATTCCAGAGTTTAATTAATAGCTCAATATTTCCAGTAGATAAATTCGAGATATTATTTTATTTTTACTTATTATTCAAGATTTTATTCTAGAATTATTGTAATAGTTTGGGAGTGTTTTATTCTATAAATTGTTTCATTTGTAATAAAAAGGGGTTGGGACTTGTATCAAGAAAGTACATTTTGATGTAAATTTGTTCACTAAGATGAAAGTGATCATTTCATTAATACAGAAGATTGTTCGAGGATTCATGTGTCATGGTAATTGGTGATGTATTTCCTTTTGTAAACTTCTGATATCTTTGTTTTCATATGTTTTCTTATCTAAATTATTTAAAAGAAGATGAAGGGTTGAACTTGCTTAATCACACTATGTCTTGGCTTATAAGCAATTTATATTTTTTCAAACTGAAGTTAAATATAGAAATCATGTTAAAATGCTCTATGTTTAATTAAATCTGAATTTATTCCTCCCTCTCACTCCACAAATATACAAAGATCTAATAGCATGCCTACCTTGCCGCATTTCAATCTATTATGATATTTTTGCCTCTGATGACCCTAAGACCTTGACTCCATTTCCCAATGTCCTTTCTTTGCAGTTTCAACCAAACATTTCAAGAAACAAAACTATAAACCTAATAACTAGCCTAAAATCCCACTATAACAAATATAAATCTAATAGAGAGTTCCCTCTCTGAAGTTGGAAGGGATAGATCCCAACTTCCAAAGTTGTTTTGTGGTTACCTTTGGGTTTCTCTCACAGCCTTGGGAAATTACGGAGTGCTAACATTCTCTAGACAACAAAGTTTCATGTGGCATGGGATGTGGTTTTTGTAACAAATTTGAATTCCATACTCATGATTTCTTCAATATTTTCTTATTTAATGTAGGTATGGGCATAGATATAGCCATATGTGCTTCATAAATTCTCTTTTCCCATGTCCCTTAACAACAATTTCCCTTTTAATGGTACCTTTTTCCTTCCAATAGTCATATTTCTAGTCAAGTTTGAAAAACCCTTCCTTGTGGCACAGTCACCTTTTTTTTGTCACAGCTCCTTCAGACTTTGTCATATCCCTGAATATCATGCAATAATCTCCCTTTGGCGAAGTCCTTTTCTTCAGAGTAGTTTATAGTCCAGTGCCCACTTTCAACTACAAGTGGCCCTAAGACTTCCTTCCTTTTATTTTTTAGAGTGAAGCTCTAGGGATAGTGTCATCCTTGTATATATTCAATCTAATACCATTCAGTCATCCTAGGATCAGATGGCCATTGAACTTCGTGAGCTAAATTGCATCACCATCAAAGATGTGCTTGATGATATATGGTCCTAACCAATGTTTTTTAAATTTTCTTAGGAACTTTTCATATTTGTTGTTATGTAATAATGCAAGATCTCCTTATTTGAATGCCTTCTTCTTGATATGTTTGTCATGCCAGGATTTATCCCTTGCTTTCTTTACTTGTTGATGGAATCCTGCTACGAACCTGTCTTCTTCTAAAGCTAGCATCTATGACATTCTCTCCTCCATAATGTCAGGATCTACCATATCTATAACAACTGCAATTCTCAAACTTAGCATAATGTATTCCATAGGAATAACTACCTCTTGTCCATATATACCGACATAAATGGTGTTTCCCCTGTCAATTTCTTGGATGTTGTTCTATATGCCCACAACACTGTTGGAATTCTCAAATCCCAATCATCTCTATTCACAATGCATACCTTGGACAATGCGTTCTCCAAAATCTTATTAAAATATTCCACTTTTGCATTTGCTTGAGGATTATAAGGAGTTATCTTTTGGTGATAAACATGTAATTCCTCAGTTAATGCTTCAATAGTCTTATTCAAGAAATGTGTGCCTTGGTAACTCATTAGGATCTTTGGACATCTAAACCTGGATAGTATATATTCAAAGATGAAATTCGTGGTAGTTTCTATGCTATAATCTTTTACTCATTGTGCCTTAGCCCATCTTGTCAGATAATCAGTTACAATGATTATATACCTCGCACCAATCTTTTTTCCTGGTAGGCTGATAGGTCCAACAAATTTAATCTCACATTTGTCAAAATCCTACAAAGTTACCTATGGTACTAGTCACATTTTGTCTCTCCAAGATGGTCTTTCTATTCTTTGACATGCATCGCATGCTTTATAGAATTTGTTTTCATCCTTATGTATTGTGGGCCACCTAGCCCAAATCTCAAGGTTTTTTGTGCAATGGATTTTCCTGCATAGTGCCCTCCTACAACTCCTCCATGAGCTTCTATCCGAATACTCTATCATTCATGTTCATGGGTGTATATGTGTAGTATTTCACCCGGTCCGATTTTGTACAAGTTTCCAGCAATAAATGAGAAATTAGTTGCTCGAACGACCAACTCCTTATTTTGCTTCATAGTGTACTCCGTCGGCGCCATTCCTATGGTCATAAACTAAATAATATTCATGGAGTGATCATCTGTGACTCTGATTGTGAATAGTTTTGTATCTAACAGGTTATCTTTGATATTTGTGGGTTCTCCTATCTCTATTCTTGATACATGATTTGGTCCAACATTCAATTTCCCTAGCTTTACTATAACTTTAAAGTCATATTCTTGGAATAATAACAGTTCCACCAAATATTTCAGCGTGAAGTGTTTAGTGAACATTTTGAAATGTGCTCCCAACAAGTAGTTCCTAAACTTTTGTAATGAATACACCATAACTAATCCCTCTCTATCTATCGCGTTATAGTTATTTTCAGCTCTAGGTGGTTTCCTGCTTGCAAATGTTGTGGGGTGATCAGTTTCCCTTACTCCTAGATGCATTAGCACTACACCCAATGCTATTCAAGGTGCATCAATATGTACATGGAACTCCTTCTCCCAGTCTGGGAAAACTAGAATAGGCACAATTACCATCTTCTCTTTCAGTACATCCAAGCTCTTCTGGAACTCCTCGCTCCATTGAAAAGGAACAACTTTCTTCAGAAATACCTCCATCAGTGTAGTATCTCCATTTACCCCTTTATAAATTTATGTAGTTTCTAGTGTGTCCCAATGTTGTGTGCAATTGTTTTACTATTTTCGGTGATGGCAGGTTCACAATAACTGTGATCTTTGCAGATCCACCATTAATCGTTTTTTATAGGCTACATGTCCCAACAATATACCAAATCATGCAAAAAATATGCACTTCATTAAGTTCAATGGGATTTGGTGCTACTCACACATATCCAACATCAACCTTAAGCTCACCACATGCTTCTTTAAGAGACGAAAGACTGCCCAATCGTCGAAGTATACTTCCGAAAACTTGTGTATATGCTATTTGAAGGTCACAATTACAACTCTAGAAAATATAGTAGGTGCATTCTTTAATCCAAATGGCATCACCATGTAATGATACAAGCCACATTACGTCACAAAACGTGTTTTATGTCTATCCTCTAGCACAATTTTGATATGATGGTATCCTGAAAAGTCATTTGTGAAAGAATATGATTCTTGTACTCCTATGTTGTCTAATACTTCATCTATAAATGGTGTAAGGAAGGGGTTATGTAGGAATGCACCATTCAATTTCCTTAAGTCAACACAAATTTTGATTTACCCTTTTTCCTTATTTTCCTAAACCACCAAGGTATTTATCCATTCACACTTTTCGACAAGTTCAATATCCCAGCTATTAAAATTTTGTCTAATTCTTCTTTTACCTTCTCCTTGTATTTTGGATTCAGTATATAAAGTCTCTGCTTGATAGGCTTCACATTCTTATTTAGAGGGATCCTCATGACTCCCAAATCTCCTAATATGCTCTTCATTTATGAAAAAAATAGTAGGGAAGAACTCCTGATATTCATGCAAGAGATCGGTTATCTTGCTGAATTTGTCATCATCCCAATAATCTCTTATTGTTGCGCACTTTGGCTCAACCACTGACCCTATATTCACCTTCCTCATATTCAATGGATTCATTATATCAAGCATCTATATCTTAGGTCCATTTACTTCGTGATGACCTTCTCACTATTTAATATCAATTTTGCGGGGATCTTCATCCTCTTTGGCAATGGGATTATAGAATTCCATTACAATACGGATTTGCGCAGCCCAATTAGGTTGCTAGATAACTGGAACATCATTTTCAAAATCTTCTTCTTAACTATATTCAGGATTGCATCTATATGTGGATAGTCATATTCAAATATGAATTTCATTATGAATCCATCGACCATCTCTTCCCAGCTAGCATTACCATGTCAAAGCTCAGCTTCCAAATACCAATTTTGAGGAATTACCTCCAAGATATGGATGAATCCATGCACCCATTCTTCTTGCTTAATTCTCCCCAAGATTTCACATAGAGTTGTATGTGGTCTCTAGGATCATTCTGGCCATCATACGTTTCTTTGAGCTCTCTTTCTACTTGACCCAATCTTACCCACATCAACCTTCTACATTTTTTCCAATCTCCTATATTCATCTTGTGACCATATAGCAGGAGCATTCCTCAGTTCTTGATCCAGAGATAACCATCTCTGACATTCAAGTACCCATCTTTCATAATCTCTAAAGAACATATTTACATACTTCAGTTGTCATACAATGCACTACTTTAGTGATCCTTGCACATCGCATTGTAAACACTTCATGCAACATGTTCTACAAATTTTCCAATTCCTCTTCTGAATATGAAGTGCAGGACCTATCTTGCTCTCAATTCAATTTTCCATCCATAGTAGGGTTGATCCATTCTTCCTCTTTTGTTGTTATCTAATAATGTTGTCTATGTCATCCACATTTTATTCTTCTCTGACATGTTTGGTATATCTCGCTCCCTCTGATGGATCTAACGCCACAATAACTATGATATTATTTCTTTCAAATATCATTTGACTTTTCTTCGAGTTAATTATAGCCATGTTATTAAATGACCAATCCAATCCAAGCAACGTGGGGTAGGGATTACTATCATCCACAATATGAATCACTTCTAAGTCAATGGTAGTGCGCACTCCATCAATGTCTACTATGATTCCTGGAAATATTCCTAGAGGGACGATATTCTATTGATTCACCCTCTTTAGCTAGATATTTTACCATTACAGCTTCGGTCTACCCATCAATTCCCAATTTTTCTTCAGCAAGACATTGGCATAAGATCCTAGATCCAAGATAACTTGATCCATGTCATATTCCCCAATATTCACTGTAAGCCTCATTCCCTTCCCCGTTCACTTCTTGTGTCTATGTCATTTATTCACTATGCACATCTCACTTCGAGGTACCTTTTTAGGAGCACAAGAATCTATCAATTCCTACAATCCCTATACAAACTTCTCATTTCTTAATAACTTCTTACAAGTATGTAGAAAAGACTTCAAAATATTCATATCCACATCTTGTGCCGAAATTTCTATTAGCTCGCAGTTATCCTTTTGACTCAGTTGCCCAGTAGAGGTTGAAGCCCCATCATCCATAAAGCTTCACCTTGCCTCCATGAACACTTGCTTTTCCTTTAGAATATCAAATTGGAGGATTTTTAGTAGTTTTTCATACCCATGTTAGCTCATCTTCACTTTTCCCATTATATTTATCATTTCCAGTCATAGCTTGACTTCTCGTTATAATGTCGATGCATGGTTGATCTTCCCTTAGCTCAGCTATCATCATTTGAATATTTTCTGAAGTTGTTGGTTTCTTTTCTCCTACGTATTTTCAATAAGGATGGGGAATTCTTCTATCACATGATCAAAATAGTTACAATAAGTACTGGTTGTCATCAAGTTCTGGCAGTCTCTTACGAAGTGTCTGACCTATCCATAGTTGTAACAGGTAATTTGGCCATGTCCTTGACCAGCTCATCATCCTTCAAAACCTCCTCAACCAACATGTTGGCCTTGCTCCTCATCTGTGTATCCTTCAACTTACATTTTATAACTATCAACAGTGCACTCCATCATTAAGTCATAACTTCGACAATTTTTCTCATCATGGCTTACTGATCTACAGAAGTTTCAAAACAACTTCTTCGAGGTCTATACATACTTCTGTAATAGGTAGAATTCTTCAAAGTGATGTTGGCCTCTCGTTCTATAAATATCACACCACAAACGTGGGTTTACTAGATTAGGTGCTCCACTTGCAATATAATCTCTAAACATGGGGCATTGATCCTTATAATGACCCTCTTCTTTACATTTTGTACACCATACCTCTGATCTGGTCTCTTTACCTTTCTTGAGGTCATGCAATTCCAAGGTCAAATTAGCTAGCTGACTTTGTATATGCTATAATCCTACACGAGTATCCCTAATCGGTGAAGCTTCCAAATTCATCGCAATTTCCAGTACTTCAGCTTGAGTCGTGATATTCTGCTGTGTCAATGGTAACCTAACATGTGGTAGTAACACGGCTATCAACCATTATTTATGTTGTTGTGGGGGTATATCAAAGCTCACTTGACCAATCAACACCTTAAACCATTGATCCAGCTCCCACACAGATTTAGTTACTGCCTATTTGATTTCTTTAAAATATATGATGCATTATGATTTTGATTTCATCTTCTTGAATTATGACACCAATTCTTTCTTAATTTCATTGAACAAAGTAGTCGGGTTAGTCACAGAGTGTTTCATATACAAGGTCAGTGTTGTTTCTCGTAGTGACGTCATGAGCTGCGCCTTATTTACACCATGATTAGTGATATTTCTTGTTGTCCGTACTAAATCAACTACAAACCAGAACTGATCAAGATCCTTTGATCCCAGTCCTCTAAAAATAGGCAGCTCAATTTCGTTGGTGATGTCTCTTCTTGGGGGCTAGGTGGAGTGGGAGGGGATGGGGGTGT